>JARKHS020012974.1:145000-378407 GCA_030143305.2 Amblyomma americanum
CAAAAACCAATTATTATTATTATTATTATTTTCTTTTTATTTCTTCTTTGTGACAGAATCCTGCCTCCTAGCGGTTCGTCCGCCAATTTTCCTTCTCAAATCAGCGTGTGCGAAATTTTAGTTGCTTTTAACAACACGCCCGCACATGTGCGCTCATCCATCAAGAGCGCAAAGCTTTAAAGTTCACATAAATGCAGTGCTATTTCCCTTCTCTGTGCTGCTGTGGGGATAGATAAAATTTGACACACTTTTCTTTCTCTGTACTTGTCTTTCCTATTTATAGCTCTTGGCAGCAGCGTTTTGCTTATGCTTCATTCATTCATGTTCTTACAATCACATGGTACAACATGAAATCCTTTCTATCACCATGCTCTGCGGCTTCATTGCGCCTCTAAGAGGACAAGCCTCTAAGGCTTGTCCTCTATAGTTCTTCTCGCTTAGCACAATTCTTGCATAGTTTACGCGTAGCAGCTTTAGATCACTTACCTAAGCTCAAGCACGCGAGCATTCGGCGTGGCTCTGAAATATTTCTTGGCTTTCTGTAAAAAAAATCTTGGACTTCCCAAGGCTATGCTTGCCTAGGACCTGATTTCTTTTTCGGAGCTCCTCTTTGGTTAACCTTTTTGTATTTTAAATGACTCTAAACATAAAAAAATAGTTGATTGCGTCATCATGCGCAAGAATGTGTGCGTTCATTTGCTGCGGTAAATGGCGATAACGGCGATAGGACGTTTGACAGAGAGAATTAAACATTCTGCTGAAAGGAGATTGTGATACTGTTTTTTCAAGCTTCAATCAGTACGGTGCTGAACAACTTTTTAACCTCTTTTTTTACGGGGATAGAAGATTACCCAGCTGAGCATTGCAGTTGTTCCATTATTTGCTGACACCTAAAGATTTGCTTTGATTTGCTGAAATATTTCTGCTGCGAACAGCTACGGTCTTCCTTTCCGGAGCGTTAAGTTAAGTAGTTTTGTGTGAAACGGCCGTGCTGCCCTTAAGCATCATTGTTTTTTTTTTAAAAGCACTGCATTTGGTAAAAAAAAGTTAGCACAGTCTCATAAGTTTGTCTTACTAAATCTCGATTTATCCCATGCCTCTACGCAAGAGTGGATGTCACTGGCATGCTCAGCACGCTAGAAGGTGTGCGTAGCTGAAGTTAAGAACGTGTTCCGAAGAAAGCAGTCTAGTGATTGATGGCCCCCCTTCGCGGGTTTCTTTTCTTCACTGCCGCCTTAAGTGTGCAGCTCGCTGTTCGACAGCAATCTGTCGGAAGAATTTATTGAGCGCGTACCAAGCACAAAGGGATTCAGGGGAGAGTGATAAAGCAAGGTAGCTTCGTGCCCATGAAAGCCATTCGTTTAGTTCGTGCCTCTTTGGGTGAGAGGACAAAGTTTCTTATTGTAAGAGGCCATTGTATGAAGGAAGTTGTTCTTGATAAATTGAACAGCGCCCTATAGAATTACCGGAACAGCGCAAAGACGTAGACGTGAAAAGAACACACTGACAGGGCGCTGCTTTTTGCGCTTTGTGTCGACAGCGTTGAAGCAGCTTGCCAAAGCTTCCACTTTGCCTTACAAAACGTCGCGCTTGTGCGCGCAATTTCCACGGATGCTTGTCAGTAGCGGCTGTTCGCTTTATGCTGATTTTTCTCCTCTCTTTCTGTTTGTGTTTGTTGGTGTAGCGCGGCGAACTGAAGGGATGCGTCCTAGTGGTACTGACTGCTCTGACTTCCATCGAAATGTGATATTCATGCTTTCTATTTATTGCTCCGCTTGTACATTGATAAATTACGAAAGTGTTTTTAAGCTACGCTTTTGGAAAAGCGTCCTCTGCACGTCATCGCATCTTCGCTTCTTTGTTCTTCATACAGCGAAACACTTGAATGATCCGCGTGAAGAAGCGGTATAACCGAACCTGTTCACTTACTCCGATGGTTCAACATTCGCTAGTGGCTGAACAATACAATTGAAGAGGTTTTAAAATTTTACGAGCTTAAAGAGATAGAATATATGAACTTGGAGGGGAAGCAGGCGATGTCCTTTTATTCTTAAGCATTCGAAGACCTAGTGGGTGGATACGTGTCTGCTTCTAGGTCTGTGTTTTCGCTTTTCGCTGTCTTCTCGTGTGTGGCGTGGGTCGGACAGTGCCCTCCGTGCGACCGAATGCTGACGACGCCCCTACGGAGAAATTCCCGGCACGGCGGGCGCATTCTCAAGTGAGAAAACCCACCCGGAACCCTCAGGGGCAAGCTAGGCTTAGCTCGGCGCTGCCGAGCGAGGCCGCGCTACGCGTCTGCATGGATTCTGCGTTGTCGACGACGGCTACGCGGATGCCCGCTGTGTTGCCACCTGACACAGCCTCCACGTCCACGCAATCGTCAGCGCCTCTAGGCCTCCAGCCTGCGCCGTCTTCCGATGCTACGACTTTGGCCTGTGACATGGACTGCTCTACCGCCTCCGTGCCCGTGGCACTCCCTCAAGAAACTGTGCCCGTCGCGCCAGTTCAGTATTCCCACCAAGGGCCGTCACCAGCGTCTGAGCCTCCTCCACAGATGCCTCCCGTGAGTCAAGGCTCTCTTTCGCCTGCTGCGAACTCGTTCCGCGTTACCATCAAGCCTACATTGCGCTTTGATATGACTGCCATCCCTGCCCGGAATGTTCAAGCCACAATTGACCATGCCCTTGGCTCTTCGAACTACTGCGGGTTTGTCGTCCATCGCCCATCGAACACCATCACGGTAAACTTGTCATCCTTGATGGACGCCCAGAAACTTTGCGCAGTTACGCGGATCCCCCTGGATGACAGCAAGCATGTCCCGGTGCAAATATATTTTGCATCTGGTCCTGACACACTCCGCTGCATGGTTTATCATGTCGACAGCACGAGCCCTCCCGAGGAGGTGCGCGCAAATATTCGCTGCTCAACTCATGTTGTACTGCAAGCACGGCCTATGGGTCGCCGGGGCTCATACCTGCTCATCCTGCAAGGCCCGTTGACTCTCCCGAAGTACCTTACCTACTACGGTGCGATCGTCAAACCACAGCCCTTCCGACCTCGTCGTATTTTTTGCTATCACTGCCACAAAGAAGGACATATGCAAAATACCTGCCCTAATCCAGCAGCTGTGGCCGACATGAATGAACCAACAGCTCATTGTGCCCTGTGCAAATCGCCGGACCATGACATTCGCTCCCCCGCTTGTCCAAAGAAGAAGCAAGCGAAGAAGTTTCCCAAGTCGCCTGCAAAAATGGATGTCCCTACAAGTAATCGCTTTGCAGCTCTCGCATGTGACGACAACGACTTCCCTGAACTTCCTTTATCTGAGCCTGCTGCTCACCATACGTCTCCTCGCCAGCGTACATATGCACAAGCGGCTCACCTTCCCGGATCAAATGGTACGCCCAAACGTCCAGTGCATCCATCACATGTGGATACTACAGATGAAGACACAGCTTTAGACAATGCAATCGCGGAGGCTCGCCGCCGACTAGACGAACTCACCCAGCGCCGGGAACAGCGTCGTTCTCAATCCTCTCGAAGAATTCTCATAACTCGGGAGCAATCATCAGAGGAATCACCTAGGGTAAGCACTGGCCCACAATCAGGTGCCGACCACCTGTTAGCCGTGACTACCCCGACAGTGGACAAGATATTAGCGCTGATGAAGCAGGTGACATCCCTCATCGTGGAAGCTCTTCGGCCTCGTCATGGATAGCGCATCATCATCGGTGGTGGTGCAGTGGAACTGTCGAGGTTTCGCTAATAAGGCCTCTGAAGTGAACATCCGCCTTCGCGACGGAAAGCTGAGGGCATGGGCGTTCCTACTGCAAGAGCATAATGCACTCCCACGCCTTTCAGGTTTCTGCGCATACCATTCACCATCTATCCCTGATCGCCGTTGCACCGCCTCCTCCCTCAGCCCAGGTAAATCTGCAATTTATATTCACAGTTCAGTTCCGCACACACCGCTCGACCTTTCACGGTGGTGCAACACACGTCAAGAGGTTGTCGCCCTTCTCGTAAAACCTGCACGCACACCCCTTATTCTAGTTTCTTTTTATAGTCGTCCTGGCTCCGCATCTCCCAATCTGGGATGGGTTCGTTTTCTACGTTCTACCAACTCGGGTATCCCTATTCTAGTTGGCGGTGACTTCAACGGCGCACACACTGCGTGGGGTTACCCATCGGATTCCTCAAGGGGTTCACACATCCAAGGGAGCTTTTCAGATCATTCCTTTCAACTTTTAAACCACCCGAATACTTCTACCCGCCCACGAGGTGGCCCGTATTCACCTGATTTGACTTGGTGGTTAGGCCCCGGTAACCCTCGTTGGGCTGTTGATTCTGATACTTGGGGTAGCGATCACAGCCCTATTTTTATCTCCCTCACGCCTACGCGTCTACGGAAAATACGCCGCACTGTACGAATAACATCATGGGATTCTGTACGCGCAGACAATCATTTATCTACATTCAACCCCTCTTCAGCATTGTCTACTCTATCTGATGTTCTCGCTACTCACACTATTACCACTACTGTAAATGAAGATGACCCAAACCCGGACATACATCTCTTGAATCTGTGGGCTCTTCGTCGCCAGGCGGATCTTTACGCTACTCGTCACCCCGATGACCCTTCGGCTCTTCCTACTCTTCACCGCGCTACCGCACGGGCGCGGCGCTATGCAAAGCGGCTAGGCAGGCAACGCTGGGCTGCATGGTGTGCCCGCCTGTCCTCTACGCAGGGCAATCGACATCTTTGGAGAGTGTTTCACGCCATGGAGCGCCCTTCTCAGGTTGCAGATTACACAGAGAGCATTCGCCTCGCGCTAAATGTGGATGAGGACACATTTGCACAACAAGCGGCCCGTCAATTTTTTCCAAACCATGACTGCACCGCTACGTCTCCACCTGACTTATCGGTAACAGAGCCCCCCGATGGGATTACTTCTGACCTCACCATGGCAGAGCTGCTGGCCTCCATTGACCGTTTAAAAACTACTACTACTCCCGGGCACGACGGCATACCTAACTCCTTATTCCGTAACTTGGAAGGGAGGGCTTTGGAAACCCTACTTGATACTTTTAACGAAGTGTGGCTTTCTGGCATCATGCCGGGAGACTGGAAGCATTCTATTGTGGTTCCAATCCCCAAGTCAGGTCAGCCTCCAGTATCTCTCTCGGCCCTTCGTCCAATTTCCCTTACCCCTACCATCTGCAAGCTTTATGAAAACATTCTAGCCGCACGCTTATCATGGTGGCTGGAATCCCATGATTGTTACCCAGATTCCCAAATTGGTTTCCGCCCACATATTGGAACGGAGGACGGCCTTGCTACTTTGGCTGCTGACGTGCTTGACCACTCTCCACAGAGTCACCTTGTACGAACCGTAATCGCTACAGACATAACAAAGGCATATGATAACATCCTTCACTCTGCCATTCTTGCCTCCCTTCAAACTCTTGGTCTCCCTCACCGGTTCCTCCTCTCCATTCACGCCTTTTTAGCAAATCGAACCTTCAGCGTGCGTGTCCACGGAAAGCCCTTTGGTAATTTCACTTCCAATAGAGGAGTGCCGCAGGGCTCCGTTCTCGCCCCCACATTATTTAATGTGGCTTTAATTCCTCTGGTTCGAGCCCTAGAGACCATCCCTTCTATCCGCGTGCTTGCATATGCCGATGATATCACCTTGTGGTGCTGTCATCCAGATGCGTCTATTCATCAGTCGGTCCTTCAACACGCGCTGGATGTATTGACATCTCGCCTCCCACCTTTGGGTCTAACACTCTCTCCTACTAAATCATGTTTCATTCGAATTGGAAATAAAGCCGCCTTACGGAAAGCTCCCCCTTTAAATTTTACGGTACATAATTCTCTGATTCCTCAGGTAGAAACTGTTCGTATTCTTGGTCTTCTCCTACATACATCTGGGACTGGCACCCCGTGGCTGACAGCCACCCGTAAATCGGCTCACGCTACTCTAGGTCTGATTCGTCGCATAGCTATGCGCTCTGGTGGCGCACGTGCTCATACGGCCCGCCAGCTTGTGCGCTCTATCCTTCAGCCACGGATAGTATATCAGGCTCAATTTCAACGTCTCACCCGCAGACAGTGGGACTCCCTTGAAGCTATCAATCGTGAGGCTATGCGCGTCATAACATATCTGCCTCGTTTAACACCCATACCTGTGCTACAGGAGTTCGCCCAACTTAATACACTCAGTGAGATCATCGACCAACGGGTGGCAAATAGAGCTCGAAAACAGTCTCTCAAACTTCATCGTTTAAAGACACTTCCACCGTGGTCCTATTGCCAGCTCACTGACAATCGCCCCACTGTTTCCCCGTCGGTATCAGCAGCGTATCTGCCTGAAGGGTGCATATTATACACGGATGCATCTCATTCTGCAGAGAGGGGAGTTACTGCTGTGTATAGTCCATCTCATCCGCATCTCAACTCTCGCGCGACGTATACTGCGGATACGTGCACTCCCCTGGCATTGGAACTTCAAGCCATTTACAATGCCATTGCTTCCCTTCCGCTCGTTCCAACATTCAATACAGTTCACATTTACACCGACTCCCGCGCCGCCCTTAAACAGCTGAAGGCTGTTCGACGAACGTTCCAGATTTCACAATCTATTCATGTGCTCTGCGCAAAGTATCCATGTCCTGTGCGCATACACTGGATTCGCGGCCATGCCCAGGATCCACATAACATTCAAGCGGATGCTATGACTCATCTTCATACATTAGACGATCCGCCACCTTCCCCTCTTCCCCCAGATCCGTTCCTGTCCCACGTTTCCGATTCCGAAGTTCTGCGCCAGCGAACACGCGCTCTAATTCCTCCGTGTTCGCACCCTCTCCCCCGTAGTCTTACTCGGCAGGAGGAGGTATCCGTGCGCCGGATTCGGGCAGGGGCGGCTCTGACACCATCTGTCCGTCATCGGTGGCGTGCCAAAGATCTGCCACTACCTGACAGGTGCCCTCACTGTGGCGCTGCACCGGACATATGTGATGTGCGGCACTTGTTGTGGACGTGCCCAGCGACGGCTGCTATCAGAAAACGGCTCCTCAGGGAGGTGGGCCTGCGGTGGAACCGCGAAAGTGACTTCGTGAAGTGGACAATGGACAACCGTTTCATTAACAACCTCTGCGACTACCTCAGCGCAACGGTTCTTCACTCCTTCTTTTAACTTTCAATCCCGTGCATTCCTTCCCCCCTTTCCTTTTTCAACTTATGCCTCATGGCACACTCCTCGAATAAAAAAAAAAAAGTGATAACGTAGCCACAAACTAAAGCTGCGATATCGTTCAGGCTTACCTGCATTTCATAGTGCCGAGTATGGGAAGCATGATTTTTGAGGCAGGAATGCTTGCTCGAAAGAAAAAAGCACGCGCTTTCGAAGGTACAGCCCGCAGAGATTCTTTGGCGGCATCCGACAATACACTGAAATCGATAAGCCAACGCTCCAGGATTCTTAATCTGCCCCCTATATGACTGAGCTTCACCCCACAACACAAACATTTGGGAAGATGCCAGCACTTGGGGCCAGTTTTATTCGGTGAATAGATCACTGTTGAAATGCTAGCGCTAAAAAACTTAGAATGCTTTTTCTAAAAGATTCATGCCATCTAACCATTGAACGCCAACTAATTCTCAGGAAAACGTTTCAAGTTCTCTTTAGCCATCTAAGTCGGAGTCCTGGGGCTACAATAAGAAAAGTGGAAGTGGTGAGTGAGATATTACGCAAGCGGAATTATCCTTACAGTGACCTCTTGCCAAAAAAAAAACAAGTAAGATGAAATGCGCAGTCTCTGATTTCTTGATTGCAAGTGAAGCCGCCAGCCTCCGTATTGAGACACATTCGCAATCCCATCCTTAGCGTAACAGGAAGCAGCAAGCACAACGCCTGAATGATGCGAAGTAATGAAAGGTCAGCCAAGGCTTGCCGTACTGACGGCTTTTGGATGCAGTGCAGACGAGCATCACGCGGGAGTACTTATTGTTATTTCTTTCTTCTTCCTTCGCATTCAAGCGAGAGTTCAGTCGCCTCTGGAACCGACGACTGCCAGGCGTCATAATTATACCCTAAGGCAGACAGGGAATGCTGCGCGCAGAACCTTTCTCCTGTTTCGCGCTAAATAAGAGAAGGCTAGCGATAAAGGAATAATGGTCTCACGCTACTAAGTGGTAGAGACTGCTATGTCTCGAGTACACTGCGTTAATGGTCGGTTACACTTGCCGACCACCCTTGAAGGTTTCGCCACCATCTCGTGCTAAGCCGCAGCTGCCTTCTGTAAGCACGGTCACACGCCGCAATAACGGAGGCGCCGAGAGTTCCAGGCACACTTGTGCTTCTTTGTGATCATGCAGGAGCTAGTACAAGTTCAAGGGTGCAGTCAACGAGGGGTCGCTGACTGATTCGAGCGGCGTAATTCGATTACGTATTACACTGTAGTCAGGGCCCGTCGCGAATGCTCTCAGCGCTCCGTCCTGAAACAAAAAAAAATAAATAAAGAAGAATTAAACAACTCTGCACAAGAAAAGGAAGCAGCTAGTATGAACAGAATGACGAACAAACTTATCACCAATTCTCCGGAGACGATCGAATGAAACAATCCTTGCACGAGCCTCGGTGTTTCTCGATGAGATTCTGGTTATGAACGCCGCTGAGATAGGCCACGTATCCCCTTTGGCAAGAACCACTTCGCTGGATGTCCACATAGACCTGTAATCAAAGCGAACCTACTCGCCTGATCCTATCTGCCCTTCTTTTTTTTTTTGCAACCTGGAAGAGAATGCTTCACCAAATCACGCAAGAGCGTTAACTTTTTCTTCGGCACTGCTAGCACGACCATGCAGGAATAATTTTTGTCCTTTATTAAGGCGAAAAACTAACCGGTAACTACTCTCTGTCAGTGGATAATCATGATGTCCTCGGTAATTTTGGTTCACGCCAATTCTATCCTAGCAAGGGAAGCTGCAGAGCTATAAACTCAGACCTGACCGCCGCAGAGATAGCAACATTTGGAAAGCCTTTACACAGTGAATGAAAAATAATGTGAAAGACTGTATGTCTACGGTTCATTTTTTCCCTAAAGTCATGCATAATAAGCAGCCTCTATTAAAAGCAGCCTGTTGGCACCTGAGCATGGACCAAAATTCCACTTATGCGTCAGTCATGGCATGTTGTGGCATGAGCTAGTGCTACTCATGTGAAGCGTGCGTTCTAAAGTAATGAGTGAATAATAAGCACGAAATATAGACGATTTAAAGGTATTATTAAGGCAGCGCAATAAACATACGCGTGCATGAATGTGTACAGGGTGTAAATAAATGTGCAGTCCGAGGCATCTCGTTATGGAGCTATACAACAACCTTGTGAAGCCATGCAAGTTTTTGGTCAATATTGCTGGTGTGAGCTTAAAACGATGTTTTATTCCGCATATTTCGGCCAGAAGACTGGGCAACCTAGGCGTTCAGGGCTAAGATAGATTAGTTAGTACTGATTGGGTGTTGGAGCTACTCACAACACTGTATAACTTGTCACTAACCTGAGTATCTTAAATGAATAATTTATAAGTTGAGAAAACGCGCCATTCATTTGTGAATTACTCTGAAAAAAATGAATTAATAAATAAATAAACTCAAGATCTATTCGTTTGATCAAGTCTCAGAAAGAAATCAACATGTAAGTACCTGAAACTACTCTGTTTCTACACTGTTTGAAGCATGTGAGAGTAAATTTATATAATGGCTTTTCGAGAACAGCCACACAACTCTTTCGAAGCAACTGTATTATTTGTAATGCACAAGCTAGACGCGCATAAAATAGAAAAAAAACTTCATCTGATTTTGAAAACTCACAAAGGCGCGGGTGAAATGACTCGGACAAATCGTTTATTTACTCTTGTATGTTGCATTTTGGGCGTGTTCCTATAATACAAGATCATAGTCAAGTCAACTATTGTCACAAAAATGGAAATTTTCGACTATGTAGGCGTATGCTCGCGAGGCTTTGCCAATTAATGAAGAATAAACTCGCAAACAAATAGAATAAGCGATGGAGAAGAAAAAATTTCGAGAGCGGTGTTGAGGTAAAGTAATGAAGGCAGCTTTTGCAGTTGGGATGAGGAATCTACAGGGGATGATTGCATGACAGGCTGAAGTGGCGTTGGGAAAGTTTCGAGATAGAATAAGAGAACAAAAAACCAGCGAGCTGTAATGGACTGCGACGTATAATGGAAGGCTGTTGGACTGAAATCGAAAAGGCTGCAGTGATCATTACGTGCCGTAGCCTTGCCAGACCAACGAAAGAACGCTGCCGGTAGAAGTTCATAACGCTACGTTACGCAGCTATTAAAAGTGACAAAATGTTCGGCAAGTTTTTTTTTTTCTATGCCCTAAACACTACCACGTATCAGGCTATTAAAGTTATAGCGAATTATCAGGCTCATAAGCGGTGCACTTCTACGGCCAGCAAGGATGATTATCGAAACATTGGGCGGGTTTAGCCAGGAACGTTTACGTGGCTGACCTTTCACTAGTGCAGTATAGGAGTGAACAAAATGTGGACGCAAGACATTCTACCCTGCGCAACTGAGACCTCAGGAGCCTCCTGTTGTTGCTTTACACGAACGTGTCAGCTAAAAACTGTCCAGACGGAGGAGTTCCACAGCCGTTTGACTCCCCAAGCACGCTGTTCATTGGTTGGTATACTTTTAGCAAGAGGCTGCTCGGTCGAAGGTACGTGCATGTCAACTGGGCAGAGCACCCAGTTGTCTCACACCACGTTCTCTTCGGTAGCATGTTCTAGTAAGACGGCCGGCTGGGAGCTAGCGGCTGCGGTGAATCGGACGAAAGCGAGCCAGTAGCAGCTGCAGTGCAACGCAGGGTGTTTTATGCTGCTCACCGTGGCTCCCTTTTCCTCCCGCATTCGTTCTTTTCCTCCCCGCTGGGCAGGGGAGGAAGAGGGAATGCCCCGTGTGGGAGGGGGGGGGGGGGGGGTTGAATCTCCGGCTCCGTTTCAGGAACTGAAATTCAGTGTGCGTGCTGAAATCCATTCGTTCTACGAACTGAACACATTAATCGGCAATGTTAAAACCGTTATATATTTCCTCTAACATATATTCATCAGCGAAAGCACGAGACGCCAGGAAAAGAGGAACACAGGACACACCTTTCGCTGATAAAAATATGTCTGAAATACACACACTAGCCCACATGGTTACCTTGTTACAGTTCCTCTAAAGGTCGCAACCTGCCCAAAAGCCCAGATGCCCACGTGAAACGAAAACAGTAGTTTTATCTCTTCTATCTTCATTCGTATTTCAGCTCAACTCAGCGTATTTCTAACTCCCTTTCGTCACATGGCCACTTTATTTTGCAAATCCTCAGACCAGAAATAAATAAACAATCTTGTCGAGATGCTGGACTAGAGTTAATGGCAAGGCACCTGATGAGATTAATAAAATAAGTTATAAATGAAAAAATAAAAGAACTTGCGAGAAGAAAAGACCATGTACTAGAAACGTTTGGTTCTTCCCTTCAATATTTCGTCCCAATACACCGCGCTTTATAATCATTAGCATGCGCTGCCTTGAAAGTTAAATTGAAATGAATTTGAAACGTTATTCATTGTGGACACTTTTGCAGTAGTTTAATTTTATGTGAGGCGACCAAAACGTACAGATGTCCCGACATACAGAATTTGTTCGATTGCTGCATGAAGTGCATTGCATCTTAACTGAACGAAACACGACACAGCGGGTCTTCTAATGTAGTTGCGGTGTGCTCGACAAGCGAGCAGACGACACCTAGCAGCTAAAAAAGTTTTACTATACGCTCATGTTAACGCAGCTAGATATTTTCTACTCTAATCCTTCAAATGTACCCAAACTGAGAGACCAAATTCTCGAGTGCGACATACAAAAGTGAGGCCGTCTTGCTTTCTTTAGCACTTAAGCCAAAACCACTCCTTGAAAAAAAAAAGGTAACAAAACGGAGAAGAAAGTTTCTTAAATAACTAATTGATTTGGACACACTCACTATCCTTATGAGGGTAGAAGTGTGGACAGGTTTGTTCTTCATAGTAAAAAAAAAATAGCTCAATCGATGAAGGGGACAAATACCGGAGAATGCCGACACAGACAGATACTCCACTATAGGCAATGCGATGCGTAAAGCGGACCATTGCGTTTATTGTTTTTTTTACGATTCCTTCCCTTCCGGTAACACAACCAGCGTCTCAGGTTAACGAAAATATTAACAGGTTGGCTGAACCAACTGTCCAGCTGAAAAGCAACAAGGAAGGATATGAAAAAAATATATCTGATCACATTACGCAGCTAGGATTCACCAAAATGTGATCGATAAAAGACCCAGATTTCCGCCGACGTCGCAAGACCAGGGAGCTCATGTTCGCCATCGCATTTGCATCGATCCCCGGTATAGCTTGCAGCCGTCTTGCCGCGGGCGCGCATAGCGCAAAGAACAACGGCAGGGACAGTAGCAAGTTCTGAAAGCAAATGCGGTTGAAAAAAATAGAGAGAGAGAAAGAATGAAAGAAGAAAAGAAAGAAGCCGCGTTGTACTCACTCATGTGTCATGCCCTCATCCCCTTCTTCCCTGCAAGAACGACTGGAATGGAGCGAACGCATTCGCAATGAATGCGACGGGGAGAAACACGACTGTCCCCATTTGCTAATATTGTCTGCCGAGGTGCTTCGAGACGTCGAGCACCGCCACCCGATAGCAACAGCACGGCGAAGGAAAAGAGTGTCTTCAGGGACGTTACACTACGAAGAATATATATATATATATATATATATATATATATATATATATATATATATATATATATATATATATATATATATAACAGGAATTCCAGCAATACACAAAGCTGCAAAGTAAAGATTGCTTTTTCTGGTCCTCTGTAACTTGCCACATTAAGTCCCCGTGTCTACTGGAAAATTTATTTTTCACCTTTAGTATAAGCCCGTCCATATATGATATAATCAGAGGTCGTGGTATGTGCCGTGCGTGTGTGCGGGGGTGCACGAGTTCACCTCATTATGTGGAAAGACCAGCCGATGTGTTGGACAGACCAGCCGATGTATAAATGTCCTTCAGAAGAAGCATTTGTTGGCCTTTTTTATTCTCGGAACAATAGTCACATGTCACGGCACATTGCAAAGAGTGTAAAGAAGGGAAAAGGGAGAACAAAAAACGAGGGTATCTTCGGCGGTTTTCAGACTAACATACTTTTCCGCTATAGGGATCGCCTAACATTAGAGATCAGGAGAAATCATTAAATCAAGAAAGAAGGCAATACATCTATCAACAAGCGTTCTGTTTCACTTTCGGACTGCGGATTTTTTGTCTGGGCAACACGTGAATCGTTATAGCAGCATCACTGCTCTGATTGCGTTTCGCGTAGATGCTGTTTGTGTGGTTATCTTTTGCTTTCTGCATCCATTCCTCACCGTGTCCCGATAAAAACAGTTGATAGTCTGCGCATTTTCTGTATTTTGCGTGGTTTCCGGTCTTTTTGACGCAGTAATGTTCTCCCAGTCATGAGCCATCACCAGCTAGTCCACACTTGTTGCTTTACTATTTTGAATCTCTAGATTCGCTCGCTTTACAGCAATTAAAAGGAGGTTTATATTAATTACGATTTGGGCTTTAATACTGAGTTCCACGCACTTTTTGAGCGTTAATCGCTATATTGACCTAAATCACTAACATGTAGCCGAAGGGATGCGGCAACGTGAAGCATCTTTGTTGGAGTCTTCAAAGCTGCACATAATGCTTTCTTGCTCGTTAACGTTGCTGATTATTATCGTCGATAACTCACAGAGAGATGGCATGCGTAGGTATTGTTTCCCATTTCCTTTCTGAGCATGAGGTTTGTCAAAAGTATTCTGACGTTTGAAGAGTCACTAAGGAATTCATGTACAGTAGTGAATTTTAGATGCAGATATACATTAGGTGGGTTTTAATGCGAACTTTCTTTCAACATTACATATCTTCAAGGCATCAGTGTCAACAGTTCAAAAAAAAGTGCTAAGACACAGTTTAACTAAGGTTTTATTTCATATTTGTCAGCAATAAATGCGGACATGCTCTCGAGAAAAATATAAAAGCAGACAAAAGTTTCAGTTAAATCAGCAGCTGCATACTGTCACTTTCCCATAGTAGACACGTTTTCGCCAGCCAAACAACTGTTCAGTATGCTGCAAATTCTTTTGCACTGCCTGAAAAGCATTACGCGAAAAGTTAGTTCGAAAGCACTGCATCGCCCAACGAAACAGTGATTAATAATTTGCTTCTATTTTGAGATTATACTCGGAAGGCGCGCATTCTTACTGGAGAGATTTTTAAGTGCATCGAGAAGGTAAACATATCATCAGCGCCAGAAACTGTCGTTTTCTCTGAAATAATGGTGTCAGTGAATCACACAGGACAACACCAACAGCCTAGAACACAAAACATAGAGAGAGGGGCCGAAGAGCCCACAGGACAGAGCAGGAGCCTACACAAATGTTACCACTTTCTGTTGTCTTCTGGCACCGTCCTTTGTCTTTTGCGGACCTTTGGCCGCATTAGATGTCGTCAACTTGCCTATGACCGTAGTCTTTAAGCCTACTTAACGCATGGCTAAACTGTTAGCATACAAAACACATGCTACATCGAAAGCTAGCAAGTTGGCAGAGAGATAGACAGGTATCCTACGATTCATTTGCTAGTAATATACACCTGCACGAAGAGTAAACAAAATACTCAATAGGTTTTATACATTAGTTTATATGAGCGCTGAAATCTCAATATGAACGAGACTCCGACGACTTGCCTTATGCTGAGATTCAGTTTCAGGAAGTAAGACATACCTTTTTTATAGAAAGCCGCCAAGGGTTGTCATTTACTGAACGTTCCCACAAGGCGCTACATAAATTTCAAATTCAGTGTCATTCTCAGAAAACGTTACCAAAGTGGCGTAAATTCTATAAATTTACGCTGAGCTGAGGTTTTGCTCGGTTGATTTGAAAATTTGCAATAAAGAACTTTTAAATTAATGAAAAACGTTTAAAAGCTACTAGTAGCACTACTACACTCAGGAATATGCATTAGTTGTAAAAAAGAATAATTTTCCTTCTTCGGTAGTCTGCAAGCAACGGTGAGTCGATTTTTAAGCGCTATTTCTTTAAGTTATATTTTTATACTTGTATGATCCTCTGTAAACCTGCTTCGCACCCAATTAACTGCAAATTTTACTAACCGACAAGCGTTGTAACAACATAAATAACGAAAAATAATTCAGCGTTTAGAGTCATAACGAGTTTGTTTATAGACCTTTGCACAAATAACACCTGAAAAAAGAGTAGACGTCCTACGGGAGTGCAAATAAAAATGAGCAAAAATTAGCGGTAAATGATGCCTTCTTTTTTTCACCAACCTACGCTGCTCTATCCCTTAGTACAAACGTTTCGTTGGCTTCCAACTCTTCTAATGCACATATGGCTTCTATATATTCCAGCACGTAACTAATGCTTGAAGCACACATCCATTTCTTTTAAGCGAAGCGCATTTCCTCCTGCTGAAAGCAGGCTGTTTCTGCGGAGCTCTGGTTACTTTCTCAGCAGACACCTTTGGCAAAAGAGCGAGGTCAACAACCTGATTTTCTGGGTGTCACTTAAGTAAGGAGCATGCTTTCTGTCGCCTTTTCTTTTCGACGCGCGTTCACTGCATTTCTCCCGAAAAAAGTGAGCGCCCTTATTCTTGAAGACAAAACTTTACGGCTTCTCCGCTAGCACTGCCGAGGCCAGAGGTTCAGTCAGAAACCTTTCTCTCGCAATCTTGGGGTTAACGCACTGTGTCGTTGACGCTTAGGTCAACTGCATGCGTCGGCTGCAGGTACGCGCACGTAGACGTCAAAACAAATGCTGCGTTTGATTGCGCGGATAAAAGCTGTGATGGCGTCATCCCCGTACTGAACCCTGGAGCGCGAAAACACGTGTCAGCTAGTTCATCACACCCACTCTGCTTCAAAGGTGGCGAGGAGCGAAAATTCGAGCTGACTTTGTCCGAAGCCAACGACCGGTAATGCGATAGAACCTGTCATCATCACGTAAAAAGTACGTTGATTCTGTTTCTGTTAGTTTGAGACGTTGTTTTATGACAGGTGTTTTGACTCCAGCGACGTGAAACCATCATTCACGTTTTAGCAAACGCACTAAACTTCTGTTACCGAAAGCCTTCCCAAAACTTTTACGCTTTTATCAACAATGACGTTGTGACAGCGGGAACAACAATTAAAGGATGAACTGTGAAGCAATAAACATTAAATGGGCACTAGAAGCATCCTGAAATTTCTAGAAAAGCGTAAGCAAGGAAATATTCCTTGAAGCGCGCAAAACAGGGGAGCCGGCGTGATAATGTCCTGTTACTGCAACCGAATGGTCGGGCATGACTTATTCAATGGATTTTTCCGAGAGACTTGTGCGAGTTCACTGTTTCAAGCCCACGGAGGCCCTGCCTCGGCATTAAGCACTCCCCTGAACTCTTTCTTACGCGACGGTAAAATGAAGTGAGGCATGTACCAGAGCAGCGAAGAAAATTATTTTACCCACTGAAGACATTAACATAAGCGTTGGATAAAAAAGCCAGAGTGCATTGTTCTTTTGAGTTTATGATCGCGAGCGTAGCAACCTAGCTGTTGTCACGAGCAATCTAACTTAGCGTCGTATTGAAGGGATGGCTAATTTCATTGACTGTAATGATATCAGAGGAAGCAGCAACGCAGCTTTTATTCTGTCGCAAACGCAAGAACATCGTACTTATCTAGAGGATAAAAGCCGTGCACAAATAAAGCTTACACAGATCAACCGCTGCAAACAGTAAAGAAGCTGTCAGCTCCTGTATGCCATTACTTCTGCTCTTGTGGCTCGTATTTGCACTGTTTCTGTCCCTTAGAATAACTGCAATACTTGCAGATTCAAGATCGCTTCACAGTTATATTATATCACACCATACAAGAAGAATCCTTTCTTCTATTCATTAAACATGCTGTTATGTAACCGGAATTAACCTGTAAGATGAAAATATATGAGTGTTTATTGTATAGTGATCTGTTGTATTAAATGGGAAAATCAGACAAGCGGGAAAGGCTAACCGAAGGTGACCGTATTAAAAAAAAAAAAGAAACTAGAGAAGTATTGTTGCAAAAACATGCTCGAGGAGTATTTTCATTTTGCGCTAAAAGCGAGAGTCATTTTCATTCTCCGTGCTTGATAAAGCGCCACCATCAGCCTAGATTGTGTCATTTCCGTATTTTTTAAACACAGCCCATCTCGTCTATTGCATTTCACATAATAACTTCTGAATCAACTGTTTGTTTTGTTTCATTTATTTTTAAAGATTTAAGATAAGCTGAGCAAAAAATATTGACCAGTATGATGTATCAGTCTGTTTGGTTTATGAATCTTTAACGTCCCAAAGCAACTCAGGCTATGAGGGACGCCGTAGTGAAGGGCTCCGGAAATTTCGACCACCTGGGGTTCTTTAACGTGCCCTGATATCGCACAGCACACGGGCCTCTAGAATTTCGCCTCCATCAAAATGCGACTGCCGCGGCCCGGATCGAACCCGCGTCTTTCGTGTCAGCAGCCGAGCGCCATAACCACTGAGCCATCGCGGCGGCTCTGAATCAGTCTGTTTTGACTCCATTAACCAATCCACGAGATTGGTTTCTGGCGAGCATACCCCACAAACAACGCCTTCTCTCCCGGTTTCTCGACCAGTTATGTGCGGTCATTAGTAGCCGTGTGGATTACCGACAGTAGTGTTGTGAAAATGTGGCACCGTCTTTTCCACCTATTTCGCATGTCCCGTGCCCTCTAGAGGCACTTCTTAGCAATCGATATCGAGGTCAGCGCATAATCTGCCAGTGAATTAGCCTCGGCGCATCAGCCTGATCAGCGCATCAGCGTAATGATCTCCCTGGCAGAGTTACATACAACACTTGGTTGTACAACACCATCACTCAGAAAATTAACGTTTTTGGCAGGACACCCGCAATAATTGCGGTCAGAATGTTTTCCTAGGTCAGGAAGATTTGTAGTTCACTGGAATTACTTCATTCTTGCACCACACAGTAACACATGAGAATTTACGTTTAGGCCTCACAGTGCTAACTTTCTGCCTTAATATATTTCAAAGCCTTTATCATTGTGATTGACTATTATTGCAATTTACATAAAAACCTTTTTTACACATTTCTGTTGCTTCGACAACTGTTGCAAATGGCCATTCTCTTCCACCTCTTTCGTTTTCTTTTTCTTGTACTAGCTACTACTGATGGCTAGAGGGCTTTAAGACGCGTTCCCTGTTGATAGTTCACTCAAGGACTCTTCTTGTGCGTGCGGTGTTATGTTCCTCATTGTTTTGCGTGCCGCAGCTCTTTCGTGTTCTGTGTTATGTTCTTGTCTTTGTGCGTTTTTACCAACCTCAAAGTGACATTGAGTGTGTTGATAAAATTTTTCCGTCATGCTTTTATCTCCAAAGCCTGTTCTTGACACTCTTTTTTTGAAGATGTAATAAAAGAGCAAGAACGCATTGGCATCGCCCAAGCGCAGCCACACAGCTACAAAGGAAAGCTGTAGAGCTTGTGCAGAAATTTTTGTTAAAGAAAATTTCGTCCTGGTCCGGGGCTCGAACCCGGGACTTCCACTTCAGCAGAGCAGTCGCTCCAATAACTGAGTGACAGCGACCGTTACCCGCTGCTAAAAACTAGAAAAAAAGAGCGCAAACCAGAAAAACGCCCAGCCTTCTGGTTTGTTTGTGTTGTCTAAAATTTCAGCCAAAAGAATTCATTCATTGATTGATTGATTGATTGATTGGTTGGTTGATTGATTGATTGATTGATTGATTGATTGATTGATTGATTGATTGATTGATTGATTGATTGATTGATTGATTGATTGGCAAATAGCAATCGCTTCTTCGATCACTGGCGCAGAAACTGCGCAATTTTCTAACGCACCATGCCTGGTTGATGGCGCCATGAGTGACAGAAAAGCAAGAAAACGATAATGCGTCTTCCCGGAGGCTAAACCGTCGCGGAATAGTTACGTCGAAGTTATTAGCAACTGCCACAGCGGACAGCGCTACTAGTAAACAAGGCTGCTCGTCCACTTCAGATTACTTCCGTGCAGTGGGAGCAACTCATAAGTGCGCCTCAGAGTAGTTTTTTTTCCAGATAACATGAGGCCAGCAGCACCTGCGTCACCTGCAGTTATTTTTCGAAACACGTTTGGCAGTATTCTATGTTGCTCCATCATCGCCTTGGTTCCGTGCTCTTTCGTGTTACCATGTATCTTCTTTTATTCGTGCGTGTCGCGGTACGCAGCTTTTCGGGCATGACGTTCCATGCAAATATGCATGCAACTAGCTCTCGCAAACGAACTTACCCTTGCCGGGAATGACGCAACTTGCTGCAGCCGTCAGCCGAAAACTGCGTCGCTTCGAACGTCGACAACGATGCGTACTAGTCCTCAATTCGAAAAAAAATTAATAAAAAATGTCGAGGCGAAATGTTGCTAACATCAGTCTTAATAATGCGCGACATTTTTTATGACGGGTGAGCAGCGTTACGTTGCTGAAGGTTCTGTACAGGTTCTGGCTTTACAGAATAGTGGTACAGCAGGCATAATCATTTGCTATTCGTTACACTAAGTGTGCTTTTGCGCTCTGTGCCCCCTATTCGCTGATGCGTGATGCGTGTTGTGTCGAGTATGCTTCGCTTTACAGTCATGTATGAGCGGTCGACTGAACAGCGGTTTTCACGTGACAGCCGGAAAATGCGGTTTTCATTCGCACATTTAGCCTTCATTCGAACACATTCGCATGGTAATGTTGCTTGATATTGTGTTATATTTAACAAACCCACTGCATTGAAGCCAAGCGTTTTGCAATAATGCAAATTTTCTGCCAGTATCCATGGTGGCAAATGCGTTTTTTTTTTTGTGGGGACAGCAGAATCAGATGTCTGGCTTTTATTTACGGTTATGTGTGCTCCCAGCTTTTAGAGGCCCGTTTCCGCTGTAGTGTCCATGTAATACTGGGATTTCGAAGGAACTCCGGACGCATAGTGTATTCAGTAAGAAATTGAAATTGTTACTGCTAAACAAGGTGGCTACAAAGGCCGTCGAGTCAAAAGTGTGCTCAGTAGGCGAAGCAGCTGCCGAGGTTTCAGGAAACTTTCGCGAGCGAAAGAATGCGTGCTCTCGGACGCAATGTGTACTGTAACCTCTCGAAACGTTCTGCCGGCCAAATCATTAGTTACCGTGCTCGACGGCCACCTGTTGAAACTGGTTGAAAGCCAAAGATTAAGCACGAGCTTGGTAAGCCTCAGCTCAATATTGAGCTTTCAACAACCTTGCTTCGTCCTAAGGCACAAGAGCACAAAAAAGGTGGCCGTCAAGCAAGCTGGCTAAGGATTTGGCCGGTTTTAATTAACACCTGAAAACTTAGTATAAAAAGGGCCACAAGCAGGCTTTACCACGCGATGCGGATCGAAGTTGTTTGACGGCGGAATGAATCAATGACCGATCAACGCAACGGTTTGGTCCAAGTTCCTTTCCCCAAGAAATTCACCTAAGAATAGTCGAGCGCTAGGCTCGGCGAAATTTTCTACTCATTCGAAAACCGACGGGTACCGGATGGCACTGAGGATAGAACGCAGCACCTCCCCAATGCGATCCGGATACTCTACAACAAGACCCCCGCTTCGGTTCCCCTAATATTTTATTTTAACCAACAACTATTACTATATGTTCAGCCACCGCGGTGACTCACTGGTTATGGCGTTCGGCTGCTGATCCCGAAGACGTGGGTTCGATCCCGACCGCGGAGGTCGGATTTCGATAGAGGCGAAATTCCAAAGGCCCGTGTGCTGTGCGATGTCAGTGCACGTTAAAGAACCTCAGGTGGTCGAAATTTCCGGAGCCCTTCACTACGGCGTTCCTCATAGCCCGAGTCGCTTTGGGACGTTAAACCAGTACTTCATGCTCTATTTTTCAGAAGTAAAGAATGGCCCGGGTGCACCGACACTACAGGGAGAGCAATGTCACTGTTGCCAGTCGAATGAGATTTGTGTAAACCTCTAGTGGGGAACCGGCCCACTGTTGCCACTGCAGCGTGTCAAAGAGAATAGAGTGGATAACAGAATCAATACAAATGACGTTAGAAAAATAAGCATCCTGTTTTATGAAATTTTTAAGTTAAAATGCGAATTGACTGCTGCATACGTGTGTAACCAACGCTGGTGTCTCTGGTGCCTGAAGTACTATCAGCAACGAAGGAAACGCGAACAAGAAAATTGAGGTGGCAACACAAAAGCACCAACATCACCGCCTGGAAAGAAAATACAGGCGAGGTTGGTTAACAGTTCTGAGAGGAGTCTTCGCGCCTTCGACGTTAAAATAACGTCAGCTAGTATTGAGCTTTCCCTAGTTAAGCCCTACTCATTTTCCTCATCGTGTTTCAGTTGTCTTGTTCGCGTTTCATTTCTTGCCGATAGTACCTTCGGTGAGCTCGCAGAATTTCTGGACAGTAATCGAGTTTGCCATATTAGTGCTATATGAGTCCTTCGAAGTCGATGATGGTGGAGATCCTTAATGGTTTCTCTATCGACTGCCATTTGAAGCTGCTGGTGTGAAGAGAGAATAAAAAAGTAAGAAGAATATAAAAGCCTAACGATTTCAGCCTAGAAATTTGTCAGCAGAAAGAGAATAAACGACTCATAAACCTCAGCGGCCGAACGTGCATAATCCTCGACAAGCGCCTCTAAATTACCAGAAAATCAGTGTTGGTGTGTTAGGCAGTAGCGTTTCACTAGTTCATAGCAGTGTGAATAAACCGAGAGGTAATTAGAATTGTTCCAGACATTAAGTGGGTATCTTGCAATGCATTGCTGCAATGCTGCTTGCAAGCAGTACATTCTTGAAGAGTCAATATTTCCTTGAATTTTCCTTTGCAAGGAATTCCCTGTTACTGGCGGCGTGCCACTTAAAGGAAAATACGCGCAGTGTGCCTGACGTTGCGTTGTACTGTAATTTAAGCCATGCCGCTCTAATAGCGTAGTTACTTTAAAACAACTGCCTTTGATGCTTTTTTTTTTTGGTGTACGCAAAAGATACCCCATCCCTGCACACGTCTTTTCATTTTTTTTTTAAGAAGCGAGGCAGTGACGAGGTCACTGCGTGCCACTTAATCCACAAGGCTTCGCTAGAAAGTGCCCGACTTCTCGGGAAGTGTTGCCGAGGCGCCACCTTGCAGACGTGCCATAAAGGAGGGTGGTGTTTTTATGGGGCGCGGCTATAACCATTTCTCGCAGGCCTCTTGGAGGGCCCCGCTTGTGCACTTAAGCTTGCTGCGGCTGTTAGGCTGGTATGCGGAAGTAAGTGTAGCCAGCCGCCTTGCTTGGGAAGAATTGGAGTCCGAGGAGCTCCACGACCTTTGAGAGCAACAGATTTGTATGATGACGGTACCAGGCCACGCAAGTGGCAAAGAAAGGCCCGAATCAATTTTCTGAGCTAAATAAAAAGAGTAGGCTCAAGGGCGTCTGCATTTATGCGGTAAACAGGATGAGATCGAAAGCATGCCTGCGCTGAGGACATTGTCGGGAACGAGGTAGGGGAAAAAAGCCGCTCACGAAAGCCCTCGCTCAGGGCGGCACTCATCGCGTCACCTGCAGTGAATGGTGGAGTCGATTTGGGCCGCACTTGCCGAGCATGACTAAGTCTCACGAGTCTAAAACAAGTCCATAGGCAGGAGCACTGAAAAAGAAAAAATAATAACAGCACAAAACAAAGGCAATACATCTTACACATATCTTCATCATGGCCGGCTGGCCAGGAAGAGCTGGTTGTTAAATAAAAAAAAAAACTTCGATTTGCGATGCGAAGTGCCTATGTTTCTGGACTTATAATGCAAACGTGGTAGAAAAATCTGGCTGAATTTTTTTCTGAGTGACGAGAACTTGTACGTTATTTGAAGAAAAACTTAAAACCTTTATAGCTGCGAAGCCACTGAGCAATAAACTGGTAATCTCCAATGCGAGAACTAGGCTAAGTGAGTTTGGTTTGGTTGTATCGAGTTTAACGTTTTAAAGCGACTCAGGCTATGAGGAACGCCGTAGTGGGGTACTACAGATAATTTCGACCACTCGGGGTTTTTTAACACGCACTGATTTCGCACAGTACACGGGAATTTAGCACTTCGCCTCCATCGAAATGCGAACGCCGCGGCCGGGATCGAACCCACTTCTTTCGGGTCAGCAGCCGGGCGCCGCAACCACTGAGCCAACGCGGTGGCTATCAACTAAGACAGATCGCCTGCGGCAATAATAAGTCAAAGTGTCTAGTATATTCACTACTGTGGAACGCATAGCTTCGCAGTTATGATAGATGGCAGCATTAACATATATAAACAATTCCAGGGGCTTTAATTTCGCATATAATCAATGCATTCTAACCTTATCTGGGAGATTATTCACGATGCACTCCCCTTCAAACAAATGTTGAGTAGCAGATAGAAGAACATAACACCGCAGTATGGCTAGGAGAGCATTATTCAGGGAATTAATTCACGTGCTAATTTATAGTTTCCAGCGAGTCCTCTCTTGCGTCATCACCTGTCCTCTTTCCCTTTCGAAGATGCCACCAGATAATTTTTGCTAAAAGTCAAATGACCGCCTGAATCGCTCGGAGGAGTCTTAAGATTAGCCACATCGTGGTAGAAGTGAAAGGCATATAAAATGGTCTGTTCCGAAAATCCGCCACATCAAAATACTTTAAAACACTAGTGCAAATATTCTGGTTCCTGAAGACGCTGAAAGAGTTGATTTATGCGAGCTCACTGAGGTTTCTAGAAGCGTCATTCTTGGGAGTCGAAAAATGGTCACTGAATTTCCGCTTTGACGCATCGCTTACTAACTCCCTCGACCTTTTCTTTCTCTTTCATTTCTGCCCACATAATCCAACTTAGGAAAGGGGAATCCCGAGAAGCTTAATCTAGGGCTTTCGCTTTAAGGAGAAAAGATAGTGCGGAACCCATTAGCAGGAATCACTGAAAGGAATGCTCGGTAAGGCAAGGGGCGGGAATAAATTTCTACAGCATCGATAAATAATTAGAACGTGAAAACCAAGAAGAAGCTACTCAATATCTTGAAATAAATTAAAAGAGAGGCGCTTCCAAGGAATCTGAAAGACTATTCCCTTCGTTTTTTTCGTTTACTTGGGCTGATACTTTCGTCGAGTGTAGCCACGGTTAACGACGGCGGTCTTCCTCGAACTGTCCGCCCTTACAAGATCTAACCGATGGGATATAACAGCAAGGCAGTCTCCAAAGAAGGAGCACTCTAGTCTGAGTAATCGAAGCTGCGGGCTCGCTGAGGCCTTCTGTAGTGTGCCGCAGAAAGCAGTCAGAGCTTTCATGTTAAAACTATAGTAGTAGTTAGAAAGCTTTTTCTTCATTTTTGTGTTTTTCAAAGAGTACATGATGTGTTGTGCCCATGTTAATGTTTATGTTTTGGAACTAGCATGTTTGTTTTCTTTCAGTTAGTTGTGCAAATCTGTCAACATTTCAGGTTTTTTTCTGTACTATGAATTGTCTAGTTTATACTTGTCTTTTGCACGGCCGCTTTTAGAAATGTTATCCTTTGCTATGTTGCATGCAATGCCCACCTGCTAAGGTCTCAACCAGAGACTGGCAATATTTCAAATAAATAAATAAAATAACTAAAAATTTTCACGTTCCAGGGATGTTGTTTCAAATTTCAAGAAAAACATGTTTTAATTCTTTTTTTCTGTTCTGGCATCTGCTATTTTCCTGGAAAGAAGGAAACGTTAAGCCGCAGTGAGTTGTCTGTGTTCGTCTTATCACGCATGCCCTAAGCGTGACTTTGTTTTATCGATGGCAGAGTAAGGAAAGTCCCGTTTCGCACATTCCTGAAATCAAGCCAGCGCAGCCATATCCCATCGCCGTTTGCAGACACAATACAGGATCACAAGCATTTCATGATCTGATCTCATCTAAAATCACCACAAAGTCGGCAGAAATGGGAATGAAATATTGTACTCCTAATTTTCAATGCAGAAATGCAAAGCCAAAGAATATAAAAATACATACAGGGATAGCTATTCTGAAGTCACCTAAATTCTAACGAAATTGCGGTGTAAGCATTACGCGTCAATCTTATCTTCTTTTGTCTGCATTCAACATCTAACCTTATCTTCATCTTCGTCGCAAACTCCATACAATGGCTGGCAATACAGTCTGCGGCGGCCGTTCTCAATCGCAGAGTGGGGCTAATCTAATCACTGAAAACACCTGTACGCGAACGGCGCTCTAAGAATGCTACTGTGCATTGTCGTACAGTGCATCGTTCTTGGCACTGAGCGGCACTGCTAAGGGGCAGACGCAATATTTGTTTCTGTGCCTTTGGTCGAAAGGAATCAAATGCTTCATGACTGCATGCCGCCAGCTTTGTTTACATAAACTGGTGCTGTTTACCGAGATGATTTTACCGCTTTGGGAAGAAAAAAAGAAGGTGACGTTGTTGGGTCTCTACCTCATGTCATCTATGTCCATCCCCTGTCTCTTATTGTCTTTTTAAAACGTATTCGTCCAGTGAATAAACAGTGCTACTAATAGCAGAGGATGAAGCTCTTCCCACTGGTTGCTGCTCGACCACCGTAGTACAGGCTGCTATAGTTGCAGGCAAGGTATTCGAATAACAAGGCGCGGTGGTGCTCAGCTTCTATCAGCTGAACCATCAAACGAAGAGTCACACCAGCAACAAACAGAATAACGTCGCTCGCAGTCGTGGAGAAGGCCGTTGTTAATGCCTTCATTGGATTTCAACGCGCAGAGAGATATTGATTTACACGTAGTGTTACCTGTCTGGTTAGCAGAGCCTAAAGATAGAGGGCATGGATAAGTAATACGAGTTTGGTAAGGACACAGCGAGAAAGACGTACTGCGTAAGTGCACTATTTTTGTGTAATTGGCGTAATAAACAATTGGAGTGCATCATCCTCAAGGTAAGGTGAAGGCAGTCATGCCGCTCTTAGGAAGCAGGCTGATTTTATAAATAAAACATTTTAAGATGTTACGGATACGCAAGTCACGTAATATAACTTCCTCACATATGAGTGACATAGAGCACAAATTCTTAAATAAGGCGAAGTGAATGCGCCCTTCCTCGTTTCAAGGGTAGTCACTAAAAGATGGGAAAAACAACAACAGAAATGTCATTTTTTCCCACAAATTCATGGCACATTCCCGTAAGTGTTCCGTAGTGCAGAAAAATAGAATTTACCGTGAAGCTCTAAGACTATTTTCCTCATAAACGTGCCTACTGTTACAGTATCAGATTTGACCTGAAATCAATGCTTCGGATTAATAAGCAAGCCTAAGACCATCATCATGCTGCAAAATGCTAATATTGTTTCTGTACTATTAATTACTGCTGTGAATAGTGCTTTAGCCCTTTTAATTACCGCTGTTGGTACCTCTTCTTTAATGTCTAGCTGCCCTGCCAAGCGGGAATTTCAGTATCTGTGGACACAGCACTCAGGTCAAGCGCCTGTTAATTTTTCTCTATGTCATGTGAGAAACATTACCTTTTAAGAGCAGTGCGGACCTTCTGAAGACATCGGTTGCCTGCAGTCGTGCCATGAAGACTTGGAATAAAAATTAGTCATTTTTTTCCCTCTTAAGCCTGCAAATGTTTGCCGCAATTTTCATAGAACCTTAGATTAATGATTGCCTCACGTCTAAAATCCTGCATAGAGGTGCAATTTTGAGTTTTTTTTGGTTGTGCCAAAAATTTCATTGACCAATCTTCAAGATCCAAAATGAATATTTTGTTTCTGCATCTGCATACTTACTGAGATGTATTTTCGTATTGAGTTTTCTAAGCAGCATGAAACCGTTGGAATGGAAAATAAATTAGAGACCATGGTGGTTTTATCTTGCAATCTAATTAGTCCTGAACGTTATCAAGAACTTTCGAACTTTTCATGGACTAGTTGCTTAGCGATGCATGGACATCGACAGCTCGAAACAACAGGACTCTTGCTCGAAGACAGCTCGCCATCATGGGGTCACTGACACGCGACGCTTTTCGGAGGCGGGAGATGTAAAATGAGTTCCAGCGGTAGAGAGATACCGGCTCTTGCAGGAGAAGGCTGGTGAACAGTTTTAGGAAAAGCCTTATTTCTAGAGTCCCTAAGAAAGACGTACGCTGCTGGGAGCTTTCACCTTCAAGTAACGTTCCATAAAGTGCGAAGTTTTTCAAGAGTACTTCAACATTTCACTTTTTTTAAATCACAATAAAGGTTTTCATTTCGATAATGTTGGCTTTTAACAAACCTTTCGGGCAGCTGGCTCTGCTCTCTATTTTTATTACGATATTTTATAACATATTTGCGATGCAGTCATAGTCCCAGGGGTACAATTAATATCTATGGTGTTCAATGTACACTAATATGTGAACATTACTTGCGAAATGGCTTTCATGGTGAGTTCTATACACACCGCCTTTTTTTGTTTACTGGCCTTTCGGTATGTATTCCAACTCCGCACTAATGATCTCCCCAACAGACACCTACTAATATTAACCGGCACAAAAACAGTTAGCGCTTTTCCATCTCTTTGCCCAGCCAAGGAGCTCAACTGTCCTACGCTTTTTCTTTAGTTGCTACAAATTTCATGGTCAAACATGTGCATGTTATAGAAGTTAATCCCACTCTCCGACATTGCAACGCAGCCTTCGTCTTTTAGACATCCAATCACGCCAATGCTTTAGACGTGGCAGCCCAACGGCGTATGAGAAGCAAACGGCTGCTTCAGTGTGCAAGGCGCTTTCCCAAGCACATTCCGGTGGTCATGATGAAAGCATCAAAGCCTCCAGTATCAAGAAACTGCATACAAACTCGTGTGGCGTTATTGATTCACTCAGTGTCCTTTCATGGCCACACTTTGGTCATGGCTCGTAATGGACTCTAAAGACCATCATGCATTTTTTTCTGTGACAGCCTTTGAACTTTGTTAATTATAGTTTTGTGACGGCCTTCAATACCATTATAAGAAGACGAAGCACAATCATTTGACTTGACGTCTAAGAAAAAAGTCCCAAAGGATTTTAATTCTCTTCACACAATCGCGGTCTCCACCGCCGATCATATCAAGCTCGCTTCGAATTCGAGCTTAAAAGCTCACCGAAGCAAGCGCTTTGCAAGCAACGGCTGCGCTCAAAAAGCGGTCTGGTGCCATTCGTGCGGAGAATCCGACAGCTGTTTCCTATTTCCGCACTTTCCGTCTTTGCCCTCGTCACTCCGAGCTGCCTACCACTTCCGGTGCCTTTCATCTCTCGGCCGGGGCTATTCCTGGCGAAGAAACATCGGTGACAGGCCGCTAATCCCTGGAGACCGAATGACACGGCTTCGAGAATCAGGTCTATTCCTCTCCGGGAAAAAGAAAAAAAAACCTAGACAAAAGTAACGAAGTCATTCAGTGCGTTCGGTTCGCGATTTGCTTCAGTCTTTTTATACTGCTCTTACTAGCTGCTGTCCTCTCTAATCTTCTCGGATTCCGGTATAAAACTTTTCCTCGTTTCTTCTTATTCTGCTGTGACGCGCTTATAGCTCTTAAAGCCATTTCGCTTTTTTTATAGGTTTTCCTCTTTTTTTCTGAATATTCTTTTCGAGTTACGGCAAGTTTTGCCGTTGCCACAGAGAAGGCGAAGACTGCCGGTCATTTTTAATGCTGAGACCGAAGCATAGGAACTTCCTGTAAAATAAAGATGCCAGCGGCAAGGAATTCGATCCTGATTCCAAAAGCAGGCTGGCTTTTGTTAAGCGAAGTACGACGATTCCTATCTAAACATAGACAGCAGCTTGGACGTTGTCCCATGAAAGCTATAGCAGTGTTCAATATTTGGTCGAGCTGGCGAGCTGCTCTACTCGACAGTGAATGTCCCTTGTTGACAGCCCGTGATTGAAAGCCTAACACGAATGGCTGTGTCTGTAAACTACATACTTGAACTGGCAACAGCTGTTAGGGGATCCGAAGGATACCAGAAAAATCCTATTACCTGTTGGACACTTTGTTTCAGTCAATTGACCGTAATACTCAGAGCCGAAGTAAAAAATGGAGACCTTCTTTAATAACATTTCTAGAGGCAGTACCGAGACTCACCAGTGACCTTTGGAGAAAAAAAAATCATTTCTTCAAAAATTCAAACGCCCAGTCATCCACGGATTCTGTGTGCAATCGAGCGCGCGCATTCGTATGCCCGTGTGCGTAGCGTCAAAGCGCAGACGCCAGATGAATCTCTAATTGCTTTGAGAAATGCGCGCTCTGCAAGCGTAGATTAATCATTTTAACGTGGCGTAGGCCGGAGCCCCAATTCAAACAATTGCACTCTAACCTTTCCTCGTTAACCTGGAAGAGGCTGTTGCGTCAGAGGAGAATTGTGCGTTAGGCAGTTCAGAAGTGGGATGCCTCGTGGAAAGCCTCGCCTGAATCAATCTCGGACGCCACCTGGTGTGTCTCAAACTTCCGTTCAGAGTTCGAGGTAGATCTTCACAGGCGGCCCCGTTCCGTGCACGGCTAACTCTCCTAACATGCAAATTGAACCGGAAAGTCAGAGGTCAGTGGCCCGCAAGGTTTTTCCAATTGTTGTGCCAGAGAGTTGCGTATTGCGGCGTGGAATCATGTCTGACCATTATACGTAAGTCGGGGTATGATTGCTCGGCTAGTTAAGTAATGAAAGATAACGCTTACTTGATTATCTGCGTTATCATCATCAGCAGCAGCCTGACTACGCCCACTGCAGGGCAAACGTCTCTCCCATGTCTCTCCAAATAACCGTTTTTTTCGCCAGCTGCGGCCAACCTCTCCCCTCAAACTTCCTAATCTCATCCGCCCACCTAACCTTCTGCCGCCCCCTGCTACGCTTGCCTTCTCTTGGAATCCACTCCGTTACCCTTAAGGACCAGCGGATATCTTGCCTTCGCATTACATGCCCTGTCCAAGCCCATTTCTTCCTCTTGATTTCGACTAGGATGTCATTAACCCGCGTTTGTTCTCTCACCCACTCAGCCCGCTTCCGGTCTCTTACCGTTATACACATATCATTTTTTCTTTCTATGGCTCGCTGCGTTGTCCTTAACTCAAGTTGAACCCTTTTCGTTGGCCTCCACGTTTCTGCCCCGTAGGTGAGTACCGGTAAGAAACAGCTGTTGTACACTTTTTTACCTGCGTTAGACCCCCTGTAAATTTTGTACGGATGCCTGCTTTACAATGCACGTCTTTCTTTTAAACTAAAAAAAAGAACAAGTTTTGCAGCTTGCGTGCCGTTTTAAAGCTTAACTGTCATTCGCTGCAACGTAATCAGTTTTTCAAGTAGTATGATTGGATACATGTTTGTTCCATTAAGACTACAGACGCAGCGGTGGAGGATACAGGGAAATAGTTTTAAAATAAGGAAGCTCTGAGCAGCCTTCCTATTTGGTTACTTTGTCTAAATCGGGTTTCTGATCCCAGCGGCCAAACCGTTTCGAGGTTTTTGCACTTGAGATAATTTGTATCTGTGTGAAAAATACGTTTTCTGTCGCATTTGTATTTGACCGAATATGCGTCATTATACGCGGTTGCTTGTGTGTGGAGGCTTAAAAGTATGTGCCACAAAGTTTCGAGACAGGCTTTAGAGAAAACTATAAAAAGCAGTTAAATATATTGCTACAAGTATTCTCGTGTTCTTTCATGGGAGCTCTCACAGTTGTTGCGTACATTTTTACTAACGCTGACAACCCATAATTAGCACGTGTCTGTAGGATGCACCTTAAACTGCAGTGCGCACGTAACACGTGCGAAAAGGGAACGTGGCGCAACCAGAGGGCCTGTCCTGTAAGTGTGCAGAAACCGCCATTTCTGAATCGTCCTAGAATGCGTTAGTTCATTCCTGCTATTCCTCGCATGCTTGCCCCCACTCTCCATAATAAGAGTAGAATTTTCTCTCTTTTTTTGTCGCCTCGAAATAACAATCATGTCTAATGTGACTGATGTTCAGTCCTGCAGCCTTGGGCTCAACTCGGATCATTCGATAACTTTTCAGGTGACTCCATACTCAACAATTGAATGTCATACCCACTGAACCACCATGGTGGGCCTTTCCATTCCATTCAGCGAAACGAAAAGTTTTCGACATGAGACCGAAACTGGAAACACATCGCGCTCCTTCTCATTTACTTGTTAGCGACTCCAGTACCAAGAAGCCGATAAAACTGGGGCATATAAAATCTCCCCATCTCCCGGAATGAGGTGTGGGCAGTGAGCGAGGGGGAGAGGGGGGGGGGGGGGGAGGGGGGAGCGTCTGGGCGCTTTTCGCAACCTATTTCGTCGAACCACTGCACCCACCCCTGACCGCCGGAGGTTCACGATCGAGGCTCCCAAGCTTACAGGATTGTAACCCATCTGAGCTGGGTTGTGTTTACCTATCGTCGATTTCTTCAGAACTGCGGTAATCCAACTCAGCCGTGACCTTTGCGCAAGTCGAAGGAAATACCCCGCAAAGCCGTCGGGACGCCGCGTCCCCCTTGGTTCGGAAAAAGCGCGAGGTAATCGAAGCCTACGCACAGCCTACGCCAATCCACTGCGGCCAAGTGCAGCCCGCTGTGGACCTGTCCAGAAATATCGGCACAAAACAAGCGTACAAATATTTTCCGTTGGAAAAAAAGAAATTCATACGGGGTGCATTCACGATTTCACAGAGCGGTCTTCGTGACGTTGAAAAACAAGTGCGCTGGCATTCAGACTTCCTCAAAAAAAAAAAAATACTCGCTTTTACAGCTCGCATTTCAGTTGCTTATTTCTCGTTCTATTTAAGGATGATTGTAAATAACGAGAGGGCTCCCCTAACTTTCATGTCATGTTATGCACTGTCCAAGAGTATGACGAAAACAATAGACAGCTAGGAGTTTAAGAATAGGAAATGCAATAAAGTTTAATCCTGTGAATCTAGAAGACCGTGAATAATTCTGCTTTACAGTTTCGAGGAATCGCCTATCATGTCCGGCGCGTGGAAATACCCGCAGAGCCACCAAGCGAGTTGACAAAACCCCCGGGCCCGCCTACTTCAAGCTATATATTTAGCTCGATGCTCTGGCATCGCACAATGCAACTCTTTACTTTCTCGGGGTTCCTGTTGGTAAGGATAAGGCGGATGCGGTTTGTTTTGCAGAGAAGAAAGTGAATCGTGATAATTTCAGCAGATTTATATTGTGGCTCCCAAAACCACAAAGCATGACTATATACGTTTTAACCCAGCGGCGTTACTTGTCAACTTCGTAAATACTAACGTCCGCAATAAAACCGAGAATGCCTCGCTCTTCCATACAAAGACCATGGGCCTCAGGAACGCGAAACAGAAAATTTGCGCTGGAGGAGATATTTTCGTTTTATGTCAATTCAAGCGGATCATGTCTCCGTAAATTCACACGTATGAAGTTGGAGTCGGCGTAGACAGAAACACGTCTGAAGGCACAAGCCCAACGAAACACACTACAGATGTAGACTTCGTTAGAGAAAAACGGAGAGGCAAACTGGTAGTTTCGATAAACTAATTAACGCTAATTACTATCTCCTCCCTGCAACCGCCCCCACTCCTAGCGCCTGCAACTTGTTTGCTAGCTACATTGCGATGGCGCTCCCTGAGGCAACTCCTGCTTTGTTGCAGTTGCCTGAGAGACCGGAGGTCTCATTAAAAGAACTAATGCGAGCGTAATTGAATCTTTTGGAAATTATCATTTCTAGATCCGTTTAAAATAAAAAAACTGCAAAAAAACAAACCTGCGAAGCCTCTTGCTCATGCGAACTGTTCATATGGCAGCCAAGATGATTGCCACGTTCATCGGCTCATTTTTGGCTTGAGGCATGTTCGAGCTATGTGCGGAGTGTAATCACAGTCATGCTTATAGCAGAATTAGTAAATGTCATGTGTGCAAGAGGATAGAGCGGTTGGTTGGTCGGGTCAATTTCCCACGAAAGTTGTCAACTTGGGGATATAACTAAAAAACGCGGGTAATTTCGAAACATCAGTCTTTGGGCAACATCGGACAGTAAAACACCTAGCAAGCGGTAGGCAGCAATAATATATATGGTCTTTCATACAGTAGTGGTGTTTAGTTTAATGTTCAAGTGAAGTAGTAGGGAAGCGGGCAGCATTAAACCTAAGATTAGAAACACTGTTCTGTGAGACACGTCCGCTGAGGAAGTGAATAACAAGGCTGTGAACTACGCGTATGGGAGAGGGCATAATTATTTATTCTCATTCTTCCTTCACCTCGTAACGTAGATCGCATTAAAATCGTGAAACTATAACAAAAAACTAAGAATTTAAAACGAAGAAAAAGCAGCTTTGTTTTTTAGGGAAAAAAACGCCATGCATGACACAACTCGAACCAAAGGGCACCTGAATTTTGTTCGTATTACGAAGAGTTCGAGTCGCGGTAGCATAGCTGAACGCAGCTGATGCTGGCAGGCAAAGGCAGATGAATTAAGGGAGTTCGGTTTGACAAAGTTCACCACAGAGTTATTTATGGAGTTTGTTCAAAGTGTAATGTTTCCAAAGAACACTACGCACGCACAAGCAGTTCCCCTCGCAGCGTTGATAAGAACTTAACAAATGAACTTGCGGAATTTCACTCATAGTCCCAACCATATTACACAAAGACACGTTCTATGTTTCAGACTTTTTGTCCCGAAACACAAAACAGCGCGTCTTGCCAACCAAGAAAAAAATCGATATTGATTGCATTCACTGCCGATACGCGAACGCGAAATAAGAGCATGGCCACATTGTTTCCACTGCGTGTCTCTCGAGAGTTGTTTCGGAATAGGAATAGCACATTCAGGGCGTAAGTCTCGTGTTCCAGGAAGAAGCACTCCATTGACTCCAGCCCCAGGGAAGCTATGCATTAAATGGTGATCTAAGCTTGTCGTTAGTTGCGCCTTGTGCGATTGAATGGTGCCCGTTAGTAACAGCCCAGGCTCGTCAATCTCCCTTTGCGGTGTTAGGCCACCACTGTAGACGTGTTGCCCATGCTCGATGATACTATGTACCAGCCCTCTTTCGTCCTAAATGGCTGTCATTGAGAGAAGCTCGGTGTACACTTCTTTCGGCAATAGACTGAGAAAAGCCAGTTGGACTAGGGTGGGAGCTTTGAATGCAAGGAGGTCTAATTCTGACCAAGCAACGTCATTTATTTTAGCAGTGAATACACTGGATGACGTAACATTAACGGAGACTTATTTTTCACGTTTTTCGCGAATCGCATACAATGCGCGAAAAAAGTATTTCCTCGAAATATTTTGAACAAAATGCAAAATCTGTTTTCTGAAAAAAAAAATTTACTCTAGGCCAACACGGTACTGGCTTACGCTAGTGCTGGGCCGGTACTAGCTGCCATAATCGACAGGCTTGTTGTACGCCTCAGCACACCCTCTGAACGCTGTTCAGTATTCCATAACGTTATGCTACAGCCTTTGCTGAAAAAACTCCACACATGCGATTTCATTTTGTAGCGAAAGCTACACTACGCTAGCCGGAGCGATTTCGCCCGTCTTGGCAACCTGCTCCTACTGCGCAAACGCCAGTTTCGCCACAGGTGCGCCGCGCGTGACGTCACAGCTGCGCCGCTGCTGCGACCGCCGCCGACTCCGCCGCCTCGCCCCGTCCCCCGCTGCGCGTTGACACCACGACTAGCTATGTGCCTTACTGCGCATGCGTATGGGGTCGAATGAATACGGAAGGCTATGCGCTCGGCCGTCAGTTGCAAGCCATGGAAGAAGAGAGGCCTTGCTCTTTGCGGCTACGTATTGTAGGCATAGCAGAGCTAAGCCACCGCTATTTTTTTCTTCAGTGTAATTAACGCTTCGAAACATATTATCGTGAACATATTTTTCGTTAATTTTTTACGCACCAGTTTCTGGTAAATAGCAAGAAATGAACGTAAACACGTATATGACAGCTCACGTCACTGTAACACGAATAAAGTGTGTATGGTTGGCTTTCCTAATCTTAATGTTCGCATGATGTGGAAAACCTTTCTTTAAATCTTTCTTTGCCCGTATTGTGTCTTTCTCTACTCCTCTGTACTACACTGCAATGCTCTCACAGAATGAAGCGCTTTAAAGCAACTGTTTTCTTTTAGAGGAATTTCTCTGCATTCGAGCCTTTCTTCTGTGCCTTGTTCTAACACGGCCAATGCAATCAAGAACATGGCAATTTTCTTCGGGCAACACCAAAGATAAGGTGTGCGCAACAGATCTGTTTTTGTGCTACATTTTCACGAACTCACCGTTCTAAGAAACAAAGTGCAGTAAAAACGAATGTTACATATCTAAAACGCATATGAGTGCTAGTACTTGGTGACGCACTAGCGCGCGTCTATATGGCCTCATAAAATGTTTTAAACGGTGAATTTCATAAAGCTACAAGTGTCTACCTTTTTCATTCATCATATTTTTGAACTTCTATTTTAAAAGCTATTATAGGTAGGTAGAACGGTGCCTACCATAACAAGGCACCTTTTGCCGTTTTCTGTTATTACGCGAGGAGTTTTTTGTGCACTCTAGGGGATTTATTGTTTTTACGTAACTCAATGTAAAATTACGTCGAAAAGAAATCGGGCAAATTGCAAGCCCTGAACCGAAGTTAGTAATGTGCACTCGTCCCACATTTTCTCGCGTGCTGTGGTGTAATCAGCCAAACATTGAGAGCAATCTTTACGGCGTGTTCAAAGAACAGCGTTAAAGCCACGAATACCATCCTGTCAACAAGGAAACACATAACGATAAAATGTGGTCCCCGTTCTCTGAAGTACTTCCCTGCTTGAGTGAAAGCCTCGCACCTCACACCGACCCCGTGACATAAAAACCCTCATCCGTCGCCGCCCACACCTCCTGGCGGCAACTCGATGAAAACGAAAGGTTTTGGGAGAAAACGTTTTCAAGGAACGTGCGGAGAGGAACTTTGAGGAGAGAATGTTTTGCTGCGCATGCGTGCTTCAAGGACGCCGTATGCGTGATGGATTCTACAAGAGTGCGAAAACAAGGTGTTAAAGTGAAGAAGAATGGGGCGATTGATTGGTGCGCTTGTATGCGCGGTGCTTAAAAATAAAGGGACGCCATGTTTTGAAGTTCACCACTTTCTCTAGATATTTTTGTTTTGAACAACCGAAGGAGCCCAGCAATGCAAAAGTGACATTCAAAGTCTTCATGTCCGCCGTCGACAACTTCTCTGCAGCGCAAATTGCCTTTTAAAGAGGACCGAAATACTAAACTGCTATCGGATGGTCATGAATGCATGCCTCTGGATTCACTTATGTAAACTCAGTCTCGCCTATGTTGTATTTTTGAAGGCTGTGGAGCAAAGCTCGGGAAAAGTGAGAGGAAAGGGTTCTGGGAATAGTTATTTTCTCGGAATAATGCCGCTGGTACAAGACCTGCACTCCCTGTATTACCTTTTACTGTTCCTTTGTTCCTATTATATCGCTTTCTTTTTGTGGGGGAAATGGCCGCACAGAGAAATGTCCGAACCACGTACGTCCGAGCCTTAGTACCGCCAACGCAAAGCTATCACTGTACTTTCGCCCTCGTCTTGTGATGTTTTCTTTGTTTATGCTTTGACCTTCGTACACGTCAAGGGGCGCGTGGACGCTGTCGTAACGTTTGCGATTCCTGAAACCAATCTCGCTAAGCATGGATTACGCGCGTCTCCACGGATGCCGGAAAAGGGAAGGCTTTTCGTAAGCAGTGGACTGTGAACGCCTGGCGCGTGTCTGCGCACTTTAGACAGCGTTTTCTCCTCAGTCATAGTGTGCTACTGGCGACAAAAGTTTCTTGGACGAGTGTTCTCGGAAAAACGTATATTGCAGCTCCACCTAACTACAAACTCGCCTGATATTGAAAAGGGAGGAAGGAGAATTTAGGCATTTAATAGCTTCACACAATATCAGGTGACTGGGTAGCGAGATGAAGCTACAATAAGCGTTTTTCCTAGAACTCACGCCCCGGAAACTTTTGTCCCCAGTAGTGCGTCTTAGCGTGGCAGGTTGCTTTCCTAACATCCGATCAGACGATAAAGTGCCAACGCCATCAGAGGATGCCTCGGCGACGAGTTCAGTGCGGCTTGTGCCGTTTCTTAACTGAACAAATGGGTCTCTCACCGGATAATCTGGATTCCTATATTGATTGGACACAGGGTTCATATCATCATTCACTACTTGATTTCATTAGATCAGCCCACCTTTACTCATCTCTCATTTCATAACATTTATGCCCTGAGGCAATAAACATCGTTTTAAAAAAAACTGACCAGATAAACCAAACAGTGCGTTGTCATGTAACTATTTTGTCAGGCGCAGCGCTCTGGTGCTCAGGACATTTTTGCTACTCTTTTTGCAGGTGCTGTTACTGCCACTTTCTCCATCGAAGCACACATTCTGACAATTTGGAATTGGTTCTTTAATTTCTCTCCAGGCGTACAGTTGACAATGCGAATGTGGTTGACAGCGAAACATGCTTCAGTCATCTGGATAGAACGAGGCGGTTGTTTCAAGAAGGTCTTGCAAATTCTCGAGAATTCAGTAAAACGTGGCCTCCAGCCCGCTTCACAAAATTTCAGAAATAAATATGATTAAAGGTTTTCACTGTTATCGGCCATTTGCGCACTGTAATTACACCGCTTATTCAAATAGGCGAAGAAGCAATCAGAAGCCGGCTTCGAACTTGTTGCAGCTGTCAATCACTCGCGTGTATTTTTTCACATTGGAACATACGGAGATGAACCCACCTGACGCGAGACGGTCGTATTAATTTCTTATCGCGCAGCATAAAAACACTTGATTTTTCTTCTATTTCGCCTGCATCTATCGAATGTTTCATTTCCCAATTTTTGAATATTCTTCTCATGCACTCTCTACCCCGTCCTACTTTCGAGTTGTTCGATGTGTCCGCATAATGAACCAAAGGGAAATTTAAGGTGGCGAAATTTTTCGACGTTAGTTCTTCAATCCAGCGCTTGTAGAGTTACCGAGTCCAAGTGCATTCTGCGCATCCAAGCCGTATCTCAAGGACATGAAAATTTCTCCAGATGAAAGTTGTCGTGAAGTGCAGGCAACTTAACAATGTTTAACACTGCATAAAAAGAATAGTGCCTATGCTAAAACATTCAAACGGTTAAACACCTCTGACGGCAGAGAGCGTTATTCGCGTGAATTTTACACCTCCTATCATTCAATAAATCACAGACGACTGTTTTTGCTTTAGAACGTTTTATTATGAGTCACTAGCGCATACAAACTTTTTTTTTCTATAGTCGCTTTCGTGCTGCAATCACTGCTATGAAAAGTGCCGGTTCATTCGAGATAGTGTAACAGGAAAGGCGCGCCGTCTGGCGCCACGCAGCCGTCACACCCAAATCGCGGCTCAGATCATTCTACGCCGGCGGAAGCAGACGAACCCGGACTGCCGACGGTTCCACATCAAGTGTCCGGGTCTTTTGACGCCACGGTGCAGCAGGTGCAGAGCTCCATAGAACGTGAGCATCATGCGCCCGGATGTGGGCGTACGGGTGCATGTTTTACAGCGAGGGCTGTATTTTCGACGTCCCCCGAAACCGATGCGGATGTATATCCACGATCACGTGACCACCGCAAACACGTGCCTCGCGTTACCTGTGTCGTCTTTAAAAGGAATGCGCGTTCAACCCGCTACACACGCCCGAAAAAATAATGTAAAGTGAGAAAACAAAAATTATTTGGTACTTTACCGCCTCTGTTTCTGACTTTCCTGATATGTTTTGATAAAAAATTTCGCAACTGAAGAAATCAAGCGCTTTTGCTGCCCAGGCTACTAAGGAGACAATACTGAGAAGATACTGCTATAGGCCTCGTAAAATTTGTAGCGCACTTGTCAGACTGCGAGGCAATGCTAAATAGATAGGGAGCTCCTATAGCACGTAAGAAGAATTGTGCCGCACAATAAGACAAGACCAACAAGAAGAATGGCAAGCGGAAGCATCTAACACTATAGCAAGTGCACCCGTTTAGCGGACTTCCTACAGTGAGCTTTGCACACATTCAAAAGAGAAGCCTTTCACAGGTTCTGGCTTTGTCAGTATAGGCTCGGTGATCGGAGATTGATTTACCTCATTGCCTTGCGCCGCGCTTGCCTCGCGCCACCAACTTGCTATCCATGACTGGGGAAATTCAATGCTACTCAATCACTTAGCTTGACAGTGCTCTTTTTTGAAAAAGCACCTGCAGTCATTCTCTCCTACTGCGCCAGACAACTGCGGCTGGTGTGCGTGACCTGGACAGTTTCTGTCAGGACTCTGGGCTTCGCTTCCTCATGGAGTAAGCCTACGGTATTTACTTTGCGAAGTAATTGCGCTGCTGCTGCAGCAGGAGTACATCACTGGCGCTATTTCGGAACGTGGCACAGCGTTCTCTCAAGGAATGTACGAAGCTTCAGCACTGGGTGTCAGCTGAATGCAAAGATATAAACTTTTTTCGCGTTTTTTTCTTGGTTTAAATGTTCAAACAGACAAATTTGCATAAGCCGAGCGCCACAAACACTAGCTACGCCACAGACAGTCCCGGAATGTGTGTTTGGCAGCCGCTACTGAACTGTTATTGAATTTATTCCGGAGCCCTTCACTACGGCTCCTCTTTCTTCGTTTCTTCTTTCACTCCCTCGTTTATCCCTTCCTTTAGGGCGCGGTTCAGGTGTCCACCGATACATGAGACAGATACTGCGCCATTTCCTTTCCCCAAAAACCAGTTGTTATTATTATTATTATTACCTCGAGCTCGACTCACTTCAGAGGCTTAATATTGGCGACTGGTCTGTTAATAGTATAGGTTTATTTACCGAACTTTTTACACTAGTTTCGAGAGACGCAGTGAGCATAATCTTCAATCGCGCGAAATATTCCTTACAAAAACGCAGTATAAAAAAATGACACCGAATCAATCAATCAATAATTTTATCATTCTTTATGTACTTACGTTAGGGGTCTGTACAGCACACCGTACACGGGGATGGATGGATGGATGGAAAAACTTTATTTTCGTCAGAGAGCATGTGTGGACGATTCCGTGTCAGATGGCCATCAACCCATGGCTGACGGCGACCTGGGTGGCCCACTCCACGGCCCTGGTCTGGACGACCGGGTCTGAGCTGGCCAACACGGCCTCCCACTGCTCGAGGGAAGGATCACGCATAATGTCCGCCGGTGGCGGTGCTATGCTACAGCTCCATAATATGTGGTCATAGGTTGCCAATTCGTGACACCATTTGCACTCCGGCTGAATGTCCGGGTAGATTTTGCTCAATACGTATGGGTTGAAGAAACATCTAGTCTGCAATCGTCGCCAGACGCATTCCTGCGCCTTCACCAATTGCTTGTCCGGGGGTGGGTAAATCCTCCGCTCAAGTCTGAAATGATTAGTAATGTCATGAAAGGATACCAGCCCATCTCTCGTGGACCTTCCCGGGACGTCCAGCTCACCTACTCGGCTGATGAAACCTCGAGCATTCGTGTGAGCCGTCTCGTTCCCAGGGTTCCCAGAGTGTGCAGGTACCCAGACAATTTCCGTCTCCGTAATCCCTCGCTCCGTGGCCCGATTCAGCAACCGCGCCGCTGTGACAGGTACACGGGGAGGTCAAGCGGTCAGCATGACTGCCTTCCGCAAAATCTTTGTTCATTTTCTTAACGAGCACATATCTCAAACATGAATATAAACTTCATTCCCTTCCACAAGCACCGGTCCAGACATATTTTCAGATTTCACAAATGCGCAAGCTCCAAAGGAAAAGGTGTTTATTAAATTTAGCAGTCAGGGCCCCATTTTGAACAGCAGTCAAGGAGACAAGACTGACTAGAAATTTTATCAATAATTCACCTTGCTTTGCCGTGGTGGAGATAGAACTTTGCAATATAGTACACGCATTTGTAATAAGCAGGCTTGTCTACGCACTCCCATACTTAAAATTAGACAGTAGTGAAAAAGCCAAAGTAGAGTCTATGATTAGAACAGCATACAAGGTAGCATTTAGGCTACCGAACTGTACCTCCACCGAAAGGTTTCTGGGGCTTGGGAGTACACAACACCTTAGACGAGCTTACAGAGGCACACTTAGCAATGCAGAGAGGTCGGCTTTCCCGCACCAAAGCAGGCAGAACCATACTTGATCGTTTAGGACTAGGCATACAGTTGCCACCCCAAGATACCAAAACACAGGTACCTAAACGCATCGCTAAGGTAATACGAGTTAAGTCAGTAGCTAAGAATATGCATCCTGCTCACCACGAGGGGAGAAGAATGGCTAGGGCAAAAGCTCTACACAACATATACAACCAAGATGAACATGCAGTATATGTAGATGCCGCAGAATATCCCCAGAAACAAGCGTTCGCACTAACGGCGGTGGATACGCAAGGTAGACTGATAGTCTCCGGCACTACCATAACGAGATCCTCGGAAACGGCAGAAGAGGCGACAATCGCCCTTGCTATCATTAACACAGAAGCTACTTCCATACTCAGCGACTCTAAATTTGCCATGCGCAATTATGCGAGGGGCAGAATTTCTCAGGCAGCAATGAGCATATTGGGTCAAACCAAAGACTTAGACAGAATTATTGAATTGATATGGGTCCCGGCTCACTCGGGGAACCCTGGTAACGAAGCGGCACACATAACAGCTCGAGGATTCGTCAGCCGAGCAGGGGACGCTGTCGTTGCTGAGAGTTTTTCGAAGGACGGCCTATCATCTTTTCACGATATTACTAATCATTTTAAACTTGAAAGGAGGATATTCTCTCCTCCAGACAAAGCCTTTAATAAGGAGCGGGAGACCACTTGGAGGCGACTCCAGACGCGATCCTTCATGACGCCTTACCTATTGTCAAAATTCTACCCCGGTGAATACGACCCTGCATGTACATTATGTGGTGATTTAGCCACTTATGATCACCTATTGTGGAATTGTAAAGAAGAGCCGCCCCCGAAATCTCTAATACAGGTTCCTACTCTCGAGCAGTGGGAGGCCGTGTTGGTCAGCTCAGACTTGGGAGTTCAAACCCGGGTCATTGAATGGGCTACCCAGGTCGCTGTCAGCCGTGGACTGATAGCCACCTAGCACGGATCGTCTGCATTCTGCCTTTTCTGGCGAATTAAATGTTTTCCAATCCAATTGCCGTGGTTTTTTCCTTAATTTATTCTCAGTGTAAATTTTGTCGCTTTTCTGAACAGAAGAACTGACGCATTGATTCTCGATAAACTTTTATTGGCTAACTCGCAGCACACACAAATAGGCCGCCATAGACGAGACAGCCTTGCTCAGAGTCGCGTGAGTTTACACACTGCTTAGATGCTTGACCTTTCTTCCCCTGTCTTGTCATGTTTTTCCTAAGCAAGCAGCATATTATCACGCTTTTTTCTCGTTCTATACGCCTTCCCTATGCTAATTCAGCAAACAGACCGCCACAGTTCTGTTAAGACTTCCACGACTCCTAGCAGCTGTTTCCACGGGAGTGTTGCCCTTCAGACAAGAAATCCGGACAGCTTTTAACGTAGGGGAAGCTATAAAGCGACAATTTATGTGTGTGAACAACTGCTGTATTGACTGTGTAATGAAGCTGTTTATGCTTCCTTCATAAAATTGAATTTAATATCAATTCGTATACATTAATTTGGTTCGTTTAATAACTTGCTCTAAATTAGTCAATAGTCGTGGGGTCAGGTCTGCTCTGCTTCCTTTCCAATTCCGTCCTGTTCATGTCATATAATTCGAGAGAAATGGAAAAGTGAATTTTAGAATCCCGAATGAAAATTGTTTTCTTTGAGGCATGGTGTAGAGTCGGATTTAGGATCCACTCCGGCCACCTGAGGTTCTTCAGCGTCCTTAAACTTAGAAAAGAAAGGTCTGAAAAAATCTCGCCCCTTCATGTTATGTCTTTCTACGCCAAGTGCACCAAGCTTTGGGCTCGACCATCTTCCCTTTATTTAAAAAAAAAAAATATGGTACACAGCTTCGTTGCGGTAAACGTTCTGCCAGCTCCCAGCTGGTCTTTGACGAAAAAAAAGTGTTATGGCCCCCTTCTAAGGTTCTGCAATGATAGGCAGGTCTATTCTAAGAAAAGCATTTGAAAAAAAGTTTCAGGCATAAAAAATGTCATTGATTTTTAAGATATGAAGACTTGAATTCTGGTCTTTGTCTTTTTCTCCACATATAAAACACCGATAAACTACAAAAAAATTTAAACTAATTGGTAAATTCTTTCCGAAGCTTCTCTAAATTTTTGTTATATGAGAAGTCAATATTTTTTTTCGGAGAGCAAGAATTGAAAGCGACGTAAAAAAAATTCTAAACTTCAAAAGTGTCGCTCAGCGGCATATTCAGTGATCAATTGTGACATGGTGCGAATAAACGCATTAAAGATGGTAAGGTGCAAACTAGCGTTCATTCGCATGTTTTTTCGAACAGTTTAATGAAACATTTTCTTTAAGTGGCGGAATAATTTCGCAAGTTGAGCCCACGCGCCCTCATCATCATCATCATCATCAGCCTGACTACGATTGCTGCCGGAAAAAGGCCTCTCACATGTCTCTCCAATTAATCCTGTCCTGTATCAGCTGCGGCCGCCCTATCCCCGCAAACAACCCTATCCCAGGTGGTTCTGCCCGATGTCTACCAAACATGCCTGAATACGCCACCGTCGATTGTGCCTTTTATTGTGCGGAAAACCGCGCATTGTACACAGACCTCGCGTTCAAAGTCATCGTCTTTCGTGACTTCAAGGCTACGCCCTGGTCGTCCGGATGCAAGGCAGTACCCAAGCAAAGACCAAGGAAATACATAGCAACAGTCAGATCTATTCCGCTGCATTTTTGAAGAATAGGTCACAATTTACTTCGGTAAGAAATAAGCCGAATTTCATCGACCGTTCAATTTTTATGTTCCGAACCAACGCCTAGAGCGGTTGTGAACGCCATTAGTGCTAGTCTGCTAATTTATTTCGCTCCCTCCCTCCTGAATTCGTCCGCTGGTGTTAAAATAGCCCTTGCAATCTTAGGTCGAGCTCAATAACATAGCAGTCACCGCGCCACTGCGGCGGGCGACTAATCAGTCGTTTCCATCCTCCCCCGCGACGACTCTTCCAAGGCGGAAACAATTGGCGAACATGCTTGATAGATTAGTCGACTGATTATATGCGACAACCTGAGCTTCCTCGTGCGTAAGTGTTCCTATATACGGTAACCACGGAATCACTGCGGGTGGGACTCCTCAAGGGAGAGAACAATCGAATAGGGCCCCCGTTCCAATGAAGCCCACCCGTGTTTACGCGGCTTCGGAGTACTAGTGTCTCTGGGGAATCGAAGTCATTGGCAGCGACATTCGGCCTTTTACGCCATGTTGTAATTAGAGTTTGTAAACACTCGTACTGACGGTAACGGTGCGATTGAGGAGATTTCTGGTGACACCATGTGACTAGAGGCGATATCGATCTCCTAATGCCCGATAACAAGAGCGACATTGATTTTGAACTTATCCGTGGAATTTGCCTGCTACGCTCAGTCATAGGTGAAAAGCGAATTGTTCCTTAGTGCTAATACCATTTGTTGGGCGAGTTGGTGCTCACGATAATCCATAACACCGCGACAGACGAAACAGAGAACTAAGCTGGTGAAAAGGCATTCACGACAATGAGAACCATCTAGCAACTTCCCTTTTATAGCCGGAATATGACGCTCGTACTCTTGCCAAAGGAAGATGCTACTTCTTTTAGATGCCCCTGTCCTCGTCACGCCCCTTCAAGGCTAAGGCATGACCGCTTCAAAAGATCACTTTTTCATAACTGAGGCGCTAGTCCTTTCTTCATTCGTGTGAAAGATATGTAGAGCTGATGTTTTATGCAATGCAGTTACCGCGTGAGGGGTTTCAATTATAAACGTTCGTCAGATTTTCTTCTGAGTGTAATGCCAAATAGCCCCATGTATGCTGGCCAATGCATAGCTGCAGCGACTGCTGAAAGTTAGGACTTGAAGGCTGTATTCTGTAAAAATCCTTGAAAAATAATCTTGAAAAATGAGTAAAAAACATTGCGAACTCTGCGCAGCCTCTGCTTAATGAAGACAGTACCGTCTACTTGGGTCATTATTTCGTGGTTGCCCTTGTCCGAAGAGCCGCACGCTTTCCTGCCCCTTGAGACGCTGAGAAACCCGGTACTCCGAAAGTATGCGCAATAGTTCCACTTAACGACAGTGCCTTATTTGCAATAAGTTGTTTTTCAGGATAGTCGGCGTGACATAATGCGGGTTGGTTCTGCGAATATTCAAAACACTCTCATCCCACTGAGAACTCTGCTCCCAGTGAGCGCGACCAGTTTTCGCGAACGGGAGAGACGTACAGTCGGCAACAAAAGTCTCTAGACCACGTGTTCCTCAAACCAATCCGATAGTATTAGCCGGCGACTGGAGAACCCACTTATGGAGGTAAAAGTCAAAATTCTGTTCTTTCATCTCCATAAATGTGTTCTACAGCCGCCGGCTAATAGTAGAGCCACCGGCTTCGTTTGAGGAACGCGTGGTCGACAGACTTTTGTTCCCGACTGTACGTCTGGGGTGGTGGTAAAGAAGGGGGCAGCTTTTCATTCACTCTCACTGTCACTCTGACCGCGTTAAGCCAGGAAGTGAATGCCTCTGAGTAAAATTCACAAGGCTGTGTTCACTGCAAGGAAGGGCTGGCGGCATAAAGTGACTTTACCGGAAACCTCTACCTTCTTGGAAAAAAAAACAGTCACAAAAGACAAGGGACAAGAGAAGGAGTGTACATGCCACAACGACTAGACTGTCTGGACGACTGGACTGGAAAAGACAAGGGACAAAAAACTTGTTCCTTGTCTTTTGTGACTGGTTTTTTTTTTTCAATTTACTATGAACCAACTGGCCCACATTTCAACTCCTCTCTACCTTCTCTACCTTCTCTACACTCCTCTGCTTCTTATGCCAATATGGGAGGGCTGTGGAATACGCCCAGAAAAAACGCTTGCTACTGGAAATAGCGCGAGGAGTCTAGGCTCATCCGAGAAGTTGACCACATCCGGTGTGACTGCGTGGGCCTCTTGCCAGGGGCTACGAGCAAAAAACAGGCGACAAGTAAACAAACACGTCTCACTTGACGGAGGCGTCTGAAACGCGACAGGCCTTCGGTTTTCTTCTCTTCTGTCTCACTGAAGTTCTTACTTTCACGGATTTTATAGGCAGTTCAGTATTCTCCGGTGGAAAAGTGTAGTAGGAAAAAAAAAAAAAGAAAGAAAACATCGCAATATTGTTGCAGCATATCAACCACTATCGATTGTTGCTAATGTCTAGTTAAGAGACGGTTCACCATCACTTGCACTGCATACGGTGTTTTCTGACGGCTATCCTTGTGCAATTGTTGTTGATTGTACTTCTAATTTCCTAATCGCCTGAAATCAATGGTGTCTGATTATTGTTGGCATGATTCGCAGTCCCAGCCTATGGTAATGATTTTAGCGACTAATTTGCTTCCTTCTTTTCTTTCTGTGAAGCATTAACACAATGAATTTTTCTGCATTTCTTTGCACTTAAGCATGAAGCGTAATAATAAAAAAAAAATGGCATCAACCTCCCAATCCCCATGCCCGTAGCAGTGCAGAGTATCACTTTTTCATGCTCGAACTTTCGTTGTTGTTGCTCGAACTTTCGGTAACGAAAAAAAAAGGCTCTTCTTTTTCTTCATGTTCATCATATAAGTATCGGCTGCATCTCGCGAAGTGTTAAGTAAAGCATTGTGTAGATAGCAAATCAGTGCAGTGAAATCATTCGTGGCAGTGTTCTCATCAGTAGCTCTGTCCTTTCAATTGCTTCTCAAAGCTTATAGCAGGGCATTCACTGCACAACCCCCTAAAATCAGCCTCAAAATCAAATTCTTAACGCCAGATGAGTAAAATATGACAGCAATAACATCGTGAACATCAAACCACTTGCGCGTTATGCTTTTCAAACCACACGTTCACCAGTTTTCTTCTTAACTCGATCAGCGGTAGAAGTGTAGTCAAGAGTTTGACGAAACGTCGTCGGGTCAGGTAGAGGCATAATAAAAACATAGGGTCACTGACCAAGTCAAAATTTTAAAGAAACGTATTGACGTTTCGGAAGCCCTACGGTTATCTAGAGTCCTTGATGATACAAACCACTCCCGGTACACTAAATCGGACGCAAGGAAATCTGCCTGCTGACTACGCAAGATCATTACGACGCATTTTTGAATAAGATATAAACGCATGCTTTTGCCTGGTTTCACCCATTGTGAACAAGGAAGCCGTAGGGCTTCCGAAACGTCAATACGTTTCTTTAAAATTTTGACTTCGTCAGTGACCCTATGTTTTTATTATGCCTCTACCTGACCAGACGACGTTTCGTCAAACTCTTGACTACATCAACATATGCCATAAGTATGGGCAGCCAGTCATTACAAGCATCCGCCATTTCATTCGTAGTTCGTCAAAACTGGCAGCTTTCCGAACGCATCTGCAATTCAACTTGGCCTGTAAGATTCACCGTGTGACGCCGAGATCCCTTCGTCTGCACAGACCCGTAAGATCTGCCTTTGGACACCAAGTGATCAACAAAGCGGAGCGCCTTCTCGTCCAAGCCCGCATTGAAGAATGCAAACTTACTCTGAAACGCCTTGACAATGATGTGTTCTGTGAAAGGCGCCTCCTAGAATCTTCGGCTCCAGACGTTTTTCACGAGATCCAACTCGTTGCCAACCAAGAAGCCCGCTTGACAAAGGAAAGACACGAGAGGGCCCGGGAATCGAAGCTCGACAAACTTACCTCCGGAAAAAGGGGCATACGGGCGACACCATTGTCTGAGGTACGGAACCTTTCCTCTTACACTCTGACTCCGAGCGAAGCCCAGGTTCTAAGTCACGGACTGAACTTCAACCAAGGAAAGCCACCAGATTCACGAAAAGTGATCTCTGCCGTTGAAAGCGCTGTTCAACTTTTAGACGTTGGTCTCAGGGATGATGTCCGTACGAAGGCGATAGGGATACTTTCACGTATACGCAAGTCTGACCCTGTGTGCCCTCTGTCCTCAGAAGAGCGGAAGTCACTAGAAAGGCTACGCAGTAACCGCAGGATTGCGATACTACCAGCCGACAAAGGAAACGTCACAGTTATTCTTGACCGTGAGTCTTATAAAGCCAAAATTGAAGATTTGCTTCAGGACCCGGAAATTCTAAAGTCCAGAGGGACCTTCAAAAGCTACTGTCAACGATTTTTCAGTTCCTTCCACCGTCAAAAAGAAGCCTATATTACAAGCTACTCTGCACAAACGGATCGGCGCCAGCTATCTACGGGCTGCCGAAAGTTCATGAGGAAGGTGTTCCGTTGCGTCCTATTGTGGATTTTACAAGGTCTCCACTCCAAAGTTTGTCTCGCTACCTGCACAAGATTTTATCTCCTCTAGTTGGCAAGACCGAGACGCATATACGGAATACAGTGGACTTCATTAACAAAGTGAAGAACGTCGCACTTGAAAGTGGTGAAGTGATGGTTTCCTTCGATGTTTGTTCCCTTTTCACGTGCGTTCCGGTTGACCTGGCTGTGGAAACCTGCAAGCTTCGTTTGAACGAGGACTCGTCTCTTGAAGAGCGCACACCTTTCGACGTACCCGACCTATTTAAGCTTCTTTCCTTTTGCCTTGCCAACACATATTTCTCGTACGGTGGCAATTACTATCGACAGACCTTCGGCACAGCCATGGGAGCATCATTTTCCGTGACGGCGGCTAACCTCACAATGGAAGCCATCGAGACGAAAGCCCTAGAAACATTCGAGCCACGCCCTAAATTATTCGTCAGGTACGTGGATGATTGTTTTTGCATCTTAAAGAAACAACACGTCCAACGGTTCTTAAACCACCTCAACGGCATAGAAGCCTCAATCAAGTTCACTGTGGAAGAGGAGGCGAATGGCTGCATCTCTTTTCTGGACACCCGTGTGACGCGAAAACCCACGAGCCTGGAGTTCACCGTGTACAGAAAGCCTACGCACACAGGCCGTTATCTTGACTTTTATTCTGTCCACCCGATGGCACACAAGCGCTCTGTCGTCTGCTCTTTAGTCGAAAGAGCAATAAACACGTGCTCGAACGAGCAGTCCCTGAAGGAAGAGCTAAAGACTGTTGAAAGGGATTTGGCGAGAAATGGCTATCCAAGAAGTTTTGTGGCAAACACAAAAAAGAAACTACTGGAGCCACCGCCACCTTCTGACGTCGCCAATGCTTCTAAGCCAAAACGCGCATCCATCCCCTACATGCCACATATCAGTGAAGCACTTGGTCGGGTATTCCGAAAGTACGGCGTGCAAGTTGCCCACGTTCCAACAAGCAAGCTTAGAAACGAGCTCGTCAATGTGAAAGACCCGCTTCCCCCTGACAGATATCCTGGGGTCGTGTACAAGATTCCGTGTGAAGATTGCGACCGGAATTATATCGGGGAATCCGGAAACTGGTGCAGACGGATCCAGCAGCACAAAAATGACGTGGCGAAAGGACGCAGTGCTGCTAACGCTCTGGCCGAACACGTGCAAGAGACTGGACATGTCATCAATTGGGACGGGGCACGTGTGCTTGCCAGAGAACGAATCACTTCTAGACGCCTGTATCTAGAGTCCTTGATGATACAAACCACTCCCGGTACACTAAATCGGACGCAAGGAAATCTACCTGCTGACTACGCAAGATCATTACGACGCATTTTTGAATAAGATATAAACGCATGCTTTTGCCTGGTTTCACCCATTGTGAACAAGGAAGCCGTAGGGCTTCCGAAACGTCAATACGTTTCTTTAAAATTTTGACTTGGTCAGTGACCCTATGTTTTTATTAAGCGGTAGAAGTGCAGGTCATGGTTCCGACTACGACTGGGGCAATTAAATTAGTTGGGTAAGAGGGTCAGCACTACGCAACATTAACTTTCATTGCTACTAGCTGCAACTTCTCTTGTGCAACGCTGCAGAGGCAGAAACAACAAAAGTTTTGCCGGCGTCTTTTGGAGATCGCTTTGAGCAGACGAATACTCCGAAACGCAGACCATACAAAACGGAAGGTCGGTGACCCGGCAGCTCAAGTGCGCTCTTTACGAACGAGATTACGAAAAACGTTACGTAGGACCTCGTCGTTTTGGTGGGGAGGGGGGGGGGGGATGAACTACCCGGACAATAACGAATCTCTTTCCTCTCTACAGTTGCTCATCCCGTTTAGTGATGTGTCATTAACCGCGTAGACGACGAGGGAACACAATGCCTAAACATTCTTCTCTCTATTTTGTGTCCGCAATTCTAGGTTCATAGACCTACGAAGATTTTTGGGACGTATTCGACCAATGTCGTTGCTAAAGACCCGTCCTCGTGAAGGGAATAAACTGCGTCATCTGCTCAAATAAAAAAAATGTATTACAAAATTCGTTCACCCTTGACGCAGGGGTCGCTTACTTGACACATGATGCTGTGAACTAAATTCTGCTGAGCTTGAAAAAAATGGACTAGATTTACCTGAAAAGCCGCGTTATTTCGCATGTGGTAAGATTCATTATAATAATATTAATTGGTTTTGGGGGGAAAGGAAATGGCGCAGTATCTGTCTCATATATCGTTGGACACCTGAACCGCGCCGTAAGGGAAGGGATAAAGGAGGGAGTGAAAGAAGAAAAGAAGAGAGAGGTGCCGTAGTGGAGGGCTCCGGAATAATTTCGACCACCTGAGGATCTTTAACGTGCACTGACATCGCACAGCACACGGGCGCCTTAGCGTTTTTCCTCCATAAAAACGCAGCCGCCGCGGTCGGATTCGAACCCATTATGTAAGACTTCGATTTCTCCCAAGTTCAACTACCGACTTATTATCGATCTAAAATTTTCACCTTGGATGCATTCGTTTAGCAGAATGCTTGAGAAAAAATCAGGTTTACAGATTCGTTCTGGTGTAAAAAACAGTTGGTTAATTGTTGGCAATATTAGGCTATGTGATTTATTAATATCCTGCGGTGTATTCTCAAAGCCAGCACCGCAACCTTAAATTATATCGATATGCCTGTTCTCGTTTAGCGACGGGCGCGATGATCCATATAATGGTCATATGTAGGGACACTTCGCGCAATATGCATTCCGCTTCCCTGTACTTAATGTCATACTTAAAACTGGATGACCCGCACCGTACACCTCACGTTATTGATAGCTAGAAGTGAAGGTAGCTATTTTCGAGCAGTATCTCGCAATAGTTTAGAAGTGCTATCGGCAAAAAAGAAAAAAAGCAGTTGTGACGCTGCTGTAGAGGGGAAGCAAGCACGACCATGCAGGAAACAAAAACGCTGACTAGTTTAGACAACATGAGTAGCGAATCGTACTAAATATTTACTCAAGAAATCCTGACTAAATTGTGCGAAAAAAGTTTAATAGGGTGTGAGCTTGGTGGCACCTGTTCCAAGTTTCTCTGTTGTCTGCAATATATTGCCAGGACAAAAATTCAGCTAAAATTTTAACTTGTTCTGTCCTGTTTATTTGATGATTGTTAGAACAATAGTGTTCAAAGTTAATTTTATCACTGGTTACACAGATACGAAATCTTACGTAATTTGGCAGCCAAAACGCATTGTATAGTGCTGAACTTCCTGATATACTGATATATATACCCGCTAAAAAATGCGCAACTTTCCATGGCGGAGCTTCCTGTGCTCTAGATTATGATTATGAAATCATCACTTTTCAAATAATACCTTGCATTTGAACAAATGGTTCATTTTTAAAAAGTTGTATTACAGTGCGATGACAAAACTGACGTCCAAGGAACATAAACAATATATCCAGTGCGCAATTTCCAACGCTTCATTTATTGAAAATCTGCCACAGTTTATATTTAGAGGGAGCGTTCACAACAGGACAAGAAAAGCGCTCGAACTGCGAAGCTTGACCGCACTACCATTTAGTGATGGCGCCTATAACTTACAACTGTCATATTTTGTAAGGCAATCATGGTTTATTAAAGGAAACAACGATTGAATATTGTTAGACGTACGGAACATCACAATGGTTTGACAAGATTTTTTTCGGGAGAGGGGGGGGGGGACGCCATAAGGGAACGGATAAGGGAGCAAAGAGGTGCCGTAGTGGAGGGCCCCGGAATAATTTCGATCACGTGGGGATCTTTAACATGCACTGACATCGCACAGCACATGGGTGCCTATGCGTTCATAATAATAATTGGTTTTGGGGGAAAGGAAATGGCGCAGTATCTGTCTCATTTATCGTTGGACACCTGAACCGCGCCGTAAGGGAAGGGATAAAGGAGGGAGTGAAAGAAGAAATGAAAAAAGAGGTGCCGTAGTGGAAGGATCCGGAATACTTTTGACCACCTGGGGATCTTTAACGTGCACTGACATCACACAGCACACGGGCGCCTTAGCGTAAAGAAGGCAAAACGTTAAGGCCACCTGACGAAGGCACACGCGTCATTTAAATGGGAAACGCCACAAGCAGAAGCCTTCAAAGAATTTCAGCGTCCCCAGCGACGCCGCATACGACCAGAAGTTGTCCATGTCGTCCGTCTGAAGCCCTATTATGCGCGCTAAAGGACGCTGCATTTCCACACTCTTTGATTATTTTCCCATGATCCGTTTTATCTGTTGCTAGTCGCATTCTTTGTTTCAATGGATCGGGTCGATGCTTCTTTGGGAGGGGAGTAATGCCGCCAATTTTTGCAGGGTTTGTTCTTCAAATCTGCCGCCACGCCACTTTAGCGCTTTGTTTGCGACGCAAGACGCGACTAGATTTATCGCGATTGATCTCAGCCGAGCGGAGCTCATTCTACGTTGTTCCGGAATGCTCTAGTAACTTTGCATGCTTTATCTCGAAAGTTCGCTATATGCTTTAAATTGAGCGCGGCCGAGAGCGGCGGGCATTCAGTTCGACGACCGCCGAGCACGCTTGTTGATGCAGCCCCGGCGAGTGATTGAGACCATTGTGGCCGCAAGTCAGCCCAAATAAAGTTTTGTATTTAGACACCACCCGCCGCGGTGGCTCAGTGGTTAGGGCGCTCGACTACTGATCCGGAGTTCCGGGTTCGAACCCGACCGCGGCGACTGCGTTTTTATGGAGGCAAAACGCTAAGGCGCCCGTGTGCTGTGCGATGTCAGTGCACGTTAAAAATCCCCAGGTGGTCCAAATTATTCCGGAGCCCTCCCCTTCGGCACCTGTGTCTTCCTTTCTTCTTTCACTCCCTCATTTGTCCCTTCTCTTAACGGCGCGGTTCAGGTGTTCAACGATATGAGACAGATACTGTGCCATTTCCTTTCCCCAAAAATCAATTTATTATTATTATTATTATTTTATTATTATTATTATTATTATTATTATTATTATTATTATTATTATTATTATTATTATTATTATTATTATTATTATTATTATTATTATTATTATTATTATTATTATTATTATTATTATTATTATTATTATTATCATCATCACCACCTCCATTTCACTCATAGTACACGGCGGGATCCCTCGGAAGGGGTTTCACTTGGCTGGCTACCTGGCCGCAAAGTGCGCTTCCTGTCAGAAGGGCAGGCTCAGAGCTCTTCCTTCTTAACGAGGAGGAACACTCGCAGCGATGGTGGCGCTCGCCCTGAAAGCGGGAGCTGAACTCGACAGCGTTTGCGGCGAGAGATGAGGCTGCAGCCATAACATGCCCGCCTCTCGATTTACCACTCGGGGTGCCATTAGTCACCTGCTACTTCTTCTTCTTCTTCTTTACCTCAGTAAGCATGGCACATACCCACGCGGGGGGATTGGCCAAGGTGTAGAAGCATGGCATAACCAAGAAAATTTCCATAGGAGATTACGACAACATTTTAGCACCAAGCGTGATTTTTTAGAAAATGTATCACTAGAAACGGCAGAAGAATATTTAAAGTAAAGCCTGCTGCTACGACCTGCCACGACGGGGCTGCTTCGTTTTAGTTTTTAATGCGTAAACCTTACTTGGCTCATGAGTGGCGTGGGCGGAAATTGTAGACGGTAGTTGTGTGCACGAACAGTCAACCATAACTTGTATGGTAAATAAGATAAAATGTAAAATCTGATCAAGCAACAGTTGTTATTGATTGATATATAATAAAAATTAAAATAAAAATTGAGAACCAAAGAAAATGAAGTAGAACATAAAGGCAATAAACACTCGAAAAAGAAAAAAAAATGAGAAATAAGCTTAAAAACAGAAATACATAAAAACTAACAGAAATTAAAAATTTTAAATACACAAATTGAGGGAGTAAGAAAGGAAAGGGAAAGGCGTTCTCATTTGCGCTCTTATGCAGACTTAAAGGTGCCCTAAAGAGGAATCTGAACTCGTCTTTTTGCAGCAAGAACTCTATCTACGCGTTCCGAGCATTCTTAGAAACTCCGACTTATTGTCCTGTGCGGCCGATTTGCCTAATATAAATCGAATTAAACTTCCCGGCTCCCGCCTTTTTTTAATTGAACGCGGTAGGTAGGCGGTGTCAACCAACGCGTCAGCCAGTGCCGTGGCGGCTTCGTTTTCGCCTTTATTTTGTTTTTTAGGTTTCCATGAATAAACACTTTCAGTCGCAGAGAATGTAGCATTCGTTGACTCCGCCTACCTACCGCGTTGAGTTCGAAAAAAAAAAACGCGAGCCCGGACGTTTAATCCGATTTGATTAAGGCAATCGGCTGCACAGGACAACAATTCGGAGTTTCTAAGAATGCTGGGAACGTGTAGATCGAGTTCCCGCGGTAAAGACGAGTTCAGATTCCTCTTCAGTGCACCTTTAAATGCAATCCTGTAATTTTCGACGACCGTGTCCTCAAGAAAATCAGCCAAACACAGCACACCATAGCTTTTGTGCACTGAAGTGCTAGTTCTTAGGCTACTTAGCGCCGGTAGCTGTGTACATTGGAGTGAATGGGAGTACGGTGTGTCGCCGCAGTACAGGCCGGGTGCTCAACTTAGGAAATTAGTTTCGTGCTCAGTAAAAAAAAATATCCGATTAAAGATCCTTAAATATTCCACGGTACATTGTACACTACACTAAATGGTGTTGTGCATTGTAATAGCTTTCACATATTTACTTGGACCACCTCACTAGGCAACTGACAGTTGAATATTCTGCAAACATACCAAACAATTCTAACAGCATCTTTCAGCGCGAAACCGCTAATTCACGCCATTTTTTCATATAATGTAAGATTTCACTATAACAGTAATAAAGCCGATGATCATACGACGGCACTCATGCTTTTTTTTCTATTAACGTTTTTGCTATCATCATAAGTCTGCCCCACTGATTTTCTAATGCGGTCTTTTCGTTGAGATCGATGGAAACATTTTTAAAAGAAAGACTTTACTACATATCATAAGAAGAAACCATTACCTTCAATATTTCCATAACAGTCTTACAATTTTTCAATTTTTATAATTTTTGTCCGAGAATATAAACACTGATTTCAAAGTTTGATACGTCAGCATTACTACCATCACACTGGTCAAATGGGTTCGTCTGTTGCGTGATGCCGCCACCACCCTCCAGCAGGCCTCTGCGCCACCTGCCCACCCACTTTCACGGTCCAGAAGACACCAACGTCCACCCTGCAAACTCCAGCGGCCACGAGAAGTCCACGCCACACTAGAACAAAAAAAGCGAAGGCGAAACAAAATGCAAAAGCACAACAGTAAACTGATTCAATACTCCCAACGCAGATGCGCTGCATCACGTTGTATTACTGCCAGTTCATTTGTTTTCTTCGGGTTAACCATCGTCTTGCTCCCAAGCATTTCTGTCGGGTTAATTTATTCCCAGAGAATGTGAAAAAATAGTTTAAATACCGTCTATCACCGCATAAAAAAAACCATGGGTGGCTTAGCCTGGGAATAATCACGAATTATCATGTGCTACCACGGTTAGCCCTGACATTTAAAGGTTTATCTTGACTTTCTATACTTTTGCTTGATTTCAACCGACCTCCTTTGATTGGTATAGCATATGATGTAATTTTGCATGGTATTGCATCATTTTAACGTGACACCGTTAAAGGTCCCGTTTTCCAGAAGATCTGATGTCAGCGTTGTCGGTGTTGGCGTTGTGAGCGAACAATCATGGGCATGGCTCTCGCAGGTGATCATTATAAAGCAGCCTAGGAAGCAGGTGGGCCACCTAGGTCACGTGGCCTTGCGGCGTCATCATAACCTGCCCACCGGATAGAAAGCTACCTGCCATGACAGGTGGCAGTTAAATAATTATTGGTCGCTCGGGAAGAGCAATCGCTTAACTCCAGCACCACTGCGCCAGGAGTGGTATGCGAACTCCTAGGGATCCATGAATGTAGAGAATGACATTTTGCATGTTATGAGAATCGATTCCCATTGCGGTATCTCTTCATAACGCTTAAGGCGGTGTTTAAGTGACCCGCCGATTTTTCTCCCTTTTATCTAAATGCAACGCTTGCGTTTTTACACTTATCGCACAGGCGCATGCGCAAACTTTTCATGTCACGATGGAAATAAGAACCTACGGTGCAACTAATTTCCTCGAGCAAACGCTTAGTAGTGAAGCTGCCTTTCATGAAGACCCTACTGGACGTAAATGAAACCTAACAACGGAGAAAAAAAAGAAAGAAAAACAACACCGCATGCAAAAAAAAACTACGTGTTCATCACTGTAGTTGAGCGAGAGATGTAACGGTTGCTCTTGTTGGGATAGCATCGATTATCTTGCACGCTTTGTGGCGTGCAAACGCAATCGTTTGGAATACCGCCAGATGGCGAAAGGTTTGCTTCGTGCTGCGCACTTTCATATTCTTTTTTTTTGTATGCGTGTGCTTTTCGGAGGAGCCAACAGATCTTTCTCGCATGAGTGAGAACATAGCGCGGAGTAATGTGTGCTCTGCGTACGCAGAAACCTTTCGAACCACAAGCGGTTGTGCAACGCGTAACGCAGTCTCCTTCCTGAACCGTAGATCCATATTCTGATTTATTCGTGTGTGTGCGATGCTTGTGCATTTCCATGTGATACTGTACGCAGAACTGGGTGTGTGTGCGTTTTATGCGCGATGTTATGCCTGCAACAGCACGCGCTAGTATGTGATCGTGGAAAAGTTCTGGGAGAACGCTACGCTGCTGGGACCGTTGTGATAAAGCATTCCTCGGAATATGTGGGCCGCTTCCCGCCGCTGAGGCCGCATTCTAAGCGGGGATAAAAAGAAAACTCATGAAGAATTCGTCACTCGGTTAGCGAGTGGATAAAGAGCGCAGCCAGCAGCGAGACTTGGAGTCACTTGCAGGACGCACTGAGCACTGAGTCATAGAACGAACATTGCCCCCTTGAGTCTTCAGTTGGGTCGGTCGGTGTGATTGCAGAATAAAACTGAACTTAGACTCCCGAATTGAGCCTTAGTTCGTTGAAATCATCATCGTCGTCATTATTCAAATGAAGAGTGTTCCGGAGAAGGCACCTCTCGGAAAGTTCCCCGAACCGCTTATCCTGCTATTTTGCGGTGTGGAGCAGGCTTCACGCGGACACACTGGCCAAAGGCTTTGTCGCCAAATGAGGACTAGGTGGCTAACGCTGTAAAAATGACGATATCTTTGTCTGCATTAGTAAGATATAAAAACGTTACCAGAATAATAAACCGCGATGCATCGGTCTAAGGGAAGACGGAGGGCAGTAAGAATTTGGATGCACTTTCTTCTGATAACAGCAGTCTCGTCAGGTTGAAATCTGGAGCCATCGGAATCATCATCGATAAAACAATGGCAGGCTTGGGTCGACCGGCCATCACTGCAGCTCTCGTAGACTAACTACCGCAGGTCTTCTATCACCGCATCTATTGTAATCAACTACAAATAAGCTATGGTGGTCTGGTACAAAGACTCTTTTGGATTATTGCTCATCAAAAATTTGCTGACCGAGATCCACCCCACCAACACGTGTGCGGAAGAGCACAGGCCGATTAACGTCTACTGCTGGAGGAAAGCGCCTCCTAACGAAGCGTATTTACCGGTGGGTTGTAGGTAGCACAACAATCAAGTGTTAACAATGTTGCCAGTTTAAAAACCTCAAATTATTTGCAAGCAAAAATACCAAATCCTAAACACAACTTAAAACCTTAACCATACCAGTGGATTATGTACTAAGATCATCTATCGCATTCCACTCACCCAACAACCAAGCCAAGGTACATTTTGCACGACGCTACGAATCGGAGCGTATGATTCCTGCACAGATTTTTCTCCATTTTCGAGTGAAAGTTCGCTGTCAGCCAGACTGCGTGTGGCGCAAGAAGGTCGCCCATTCTGAAAAGATGAATGGGGAGAGGGTTTGCAGTGCGTCCGTGGAGAAAGTATGCACGCACTATATTTCAGACTATTTCGCACAAGGCAAGTTTTCTGTGCATCGGAGCGCTTTCAGAACTGCCAGCACGGCCGGAATGCAGAGCGAAGGAACTGCGCCGTTCCTGGAAGACACCAGCGTTCTTTGAACGCCCATGTTCCTTGATATTTTGCGCACCTTCCAGTTTAAGATCTCGTCTCGGCGTTCTTTTTCTTTTCTCTTTCCTAGCGGGCAGTGAGAAAGCGATGCGGTATGTACTTGCTCAAGGAGGAGCCCGTTCACTTCCGAGAACCTGCAAGTAAATGCTTGCGTCCTCGCTTCCACCAGCGCCTCGTTCGCAGCAGTCTTCGGTGACAATACGCGGCTCTCAAAGGGCGCACGCTCTGGTAAACTGAAAAGCCGTCACCCGGGCACCACTTCGTCCTCTCCTCTTTCGAAGCCACGGCCATATTTTTATTTGTCGTCTGAAAGCTGAAGCTCTGGCATGTCAGGAATGCTCTAATCTTCCTTCGCCCCTGTCCCGCCGGCCTGCTCTTTTTTTCCTAATTTCTTCCACTGGTTCATCCCTAGCTGACGTGTTTTGGCGCCCCGTCTTTTATTCCCTTTGTTCTGAACTTACACCCATACCTCTGAGCTTTGTCAATGCTTTGCAGATATGTTTAGGTTGATGTTCAACAATATGCAGTTAATTTCTGATTTAGCGAGGTCACTGTGCGTTTTTGTGTACGTTAACTGTACCTCACGACGCACACAATCAAGCGTACTGAGGCGTGCGTTTTGGATGTCTTTTTTAGTGCATTATGCGCGCGCAGGCAGGTGCAATGCTTTTGAAGCGGTAGCATTAAAGGTCCGCTGACCACAAAATCTGGTGTTGGTGTTGTCGGCGTAGGCGTATTGAGCGAAAAATCACGAGCATGACTCTGGCAGGTGGTCCCCAGAGAGCAACCTAGGAGGCAGGTTGGCCACCTATAGGTCACTCGGCATTGCAGCGTCATCACAACCTGCCCACCGGATAGGGCGCAAACTTCCCACCGTGGCAGGTGGCAGTTAAACTAATGATTGGTCTCTTCGGAAGAGCAACCAGGGCCGCACAAGGCCCACCGGTGGCAGCACCTGCCATCGCAGGCAGTGGCGCATCGCTTAACCACTGCACCACTGCGCCAGGAGGGATATCAGTGCTCCCAGGGATCCATGATTGTGAAGTAGAGAATGACCTTCTGCATATATTTGACCTAACCGAATACGCTATATGTTCATTCCTTTAAAGGGGAGCTTAAGTGTGCCCTCTAATTTTTTTTTAATTGTTCCCAGGCCATTAAGCGCACCACTGCAATACTTAAGACGGTGTGCTGTTTGGTTTTCGTTGCACTCCCGATGCTGTGGACCCTACGGGTAGTCCGCAGTAGTTATGGGCTTCTCAAAATCTTTAAAGCATGTACCCGGCCGAAATTGCGACACGACTATTTCGTCTATATTCGCGAAGGGTACCCTTTCCTAACAAACGGGCCATCGGTTGCTGTAGATAGACTCTATCTTTTCCTCAATCACAGTGCTTATTTTTTTTTATTTATAATATACTGCAGTCATTGAAGACCAAGCAGGGAGGGCAATACAGGTCACAAGAAAAATTCATTTGAGGGCAACCATTAGCAAGCGATCAAAAATATAAAACGAATAGGGTGCAGTGGAAATAGTAGAAAGGGTAATAAATGAATCAGTGAAGTAAAAAATCAGCCCAGGGAGTTTTGTACACTTGCTTCAAAAACTGTTACATTATAAGCAAAAAAAAACATCTCTTGGAAGTGCATTACACTGGGTGACAGTGCGTGGAATAAGAGAATTCTTAAATTTGTTAATACGTGCAAACATTGGTTCCAGGTTGTGATGGTGGGAGTGCCGAGTTTAACGACTCACACGTGGATGAACAAATGAATAAATAAATAAATACAAATAATTATTTATATATAACAATTAACTAACTAATTAATTCATTAATGCAGACAAAAGTAAGGTATGAAACCCGAGGAACCAAGGGAATGCCAGAAAAACCAAAAAAGAAGAGCAGAAGAAAAAGCTAGCAGACTCTGACGTCCTTTTCGACATTTAGGTCAACTGTTTAGCGCTGCCCAAATTTTGAGTACGGCTGAGACAACAAACCTTGCAGAGCGGTACTTACTGCTCACCGAGCCAATGAGTGGCGCCGTCATCTACTAACATTGAAGGCGTCATGTGAGATATGAGGAGTATGATTTCGAGCGTACGTGCGTGGGTTATTACAGGCGCAGAAGGGAAGACATCGAGTCTAATTTCGATTATTTCATGTACTTTCAACACTCAAACACATTTCTGAACACGCACGCATTCTTGCACTTTTCTCCTCAATCGAAGTCGCCCCCCCCCCCCCTCCCCCGTCTGCGTCCGAGCCAGTCACAACGGGTTTAGTACCTGAACGCCTTAGCCGCTCTGCCTAAGTGGAGCTTATATTTTTGGCACAACAGTGCAATAAGCTGTGTTTCACAGCGAAAAGATATTTTAGGGAGCTCACCCCTTAAGGCCTTGAGAGTTGAGTTGAGTCGCACGCGCAGCTGGAGAGACGACCACGTTTTCCCCTGCTCCTGCTACTGGCTCATTGGTGGTCGACTTGCAGGTGCCACTACATGCCGGCTTCTAAAAACGACTACTGCTGTAAGTAGCAGTACATGAGGCCTGGCTACATGAAGTTGAGGAACCCTTGCAGGAATAATGCAGCTAATCAGGTACTGATTTATCAGAAATGAAGAATGAAACTGAACGAAGCTAGATTTTACGTCTGCCGCAATTAATATACACGTCTTGTTGCTCTAAGCCAATCAGAGCTCACTAAATAGGGCCCTCAGCGAGAAACGAAGCATGCATTTTCGCCAATTTCACATACTTCTATGTATCCTGCTTCTTGTAATCCTTCTAGTTATCACTCCGCCTATGTTTCCGGTGCTTAAACTCAGATGCTCGCTCAGCCCATGTTATAACTTTTTGAGAGAAGATCAAGCGTTAAATGTTCCGCAACTTCATTATTTCGCATAGCATCGCTCAACAAACCACTAGCATTGAAAATTCGATGTGGAAGGCGAATACGCCTTATCTGGGTGGTAGCCTGACATGAGAACGTAAATCACTTTCTCTGACCGAATTAACGCATTCGAGGCTCGCTCGAGCGGGCCATGGCAAGCTCAACAGGTAAGCAGCGCCAGGGATGCAGTTACTACATCTGTTAGGCAACTTTTTGGATTCTGGTATTTTTCGGACTTCGATTTTTTGCTCCAGCTAATGTTTCATAACAGGCGCAGGCGCCTGCGGTTCGAAAGTCTACAACATTACATTTAAATATACAGATAAGGCTCGTCTCAGTAGGAGGGAGTTTTAAAGTTCGCGCATAACAAGTACGGTTTCCCCGTAAAGCCCTTCATGGGGCGAGCAACTTATGTGCCATCATCGAAAGTATGCCTGTAGTGGGAGCAGCTTTGAGCTCTTAGCGTGCTCACGATCTGGGATTCGCACAACATCTTCGCTCAAGTGGTAATTACCGCCGCCTCCCCAAAGAACACTCCCGACACCTCATAACGTCAAGCTCTGTGCCCTCACTGCAAGGCCTCTCTGTGCCTCTTTCACGTCACCTGGGCGTGTACAGCTCTTCCCGAGCTTGCGTTTATAACTATCCCACCTTGGAGACCTAAGAAGCCGCCCTGTCTAGCTCGCAAGCGCCGAGTCAGTTTCCGACTGGTTCGCCGGGCGTGAGCAGCAGCTGAAGCAATTGGGGCCCTGGGCTTAAAGTCCCACACTGTACTCAGTGATTTGCTCTTTCTTTCCGCTGCAAATAAATACCACCGCAGCCACCACCTTTGCACTTTCTTCTTCATTATTCCTTCGGTCGCAACAACAGCATTTATTTTCGAAGGCTGGGTAACATTGTAGGCTCCGCGCCGGAATCTGCGAGTGGTGGAGTGGTAAACCAAAATGTCCAACGTCTATTTTCAGCGGCGTTCGTGTACGCAACGTGCATTACGTGATACTTACTTGTAGCCATTTCTGTATTAGGTAGTGCAAAGTGGGGTTGAACGACCCAAAACTACATACCGACTATTATAGAAACGCCGTAGCGGAGGGCTCTAGAAAAGTGTACCCTCCTGATGTTGCAGAAGTGGTGAGAGCTGGGTTTGTTGGCACACGTTTGGTGCAGGAACCAGTCGAAAAAATTGGCGGTGGTTTAGATCTCGTTAAACCCTGAAGTGACGCGATAGCTACAGCTGGCCGAGTGGGACTTGCTCAGTTGAATTGCTAAGTCAGTCTTTCGTCGCTCCGTTTCGCTGGGCGTTCCTTCTTCATCTTCGTCCCACTTGACACGGCGCATGCGCACAGCCGTTGCAACTCGGCTTTGCCGGCGCGCCGCGCCACCGGCAGCAGCAGCTGTTCCGCACCACGTAACCAACCACGTGGCTGGTCACATGACCGACCGCGTGACTGACCACGTGACCAGCCATGGCGCCGTGCCGCCGACAGCTGCTCCACACCACGTGACCAATCATGTGACCAGCCACGTGACCGTGGCCGCGCGGCCACGCTGAAGGCTCGAAATGCTACCGTAATGTAGCTATCGCTACAAAAAAGCGAATAATATCAAGGGAGACACACCATGGCGCAGGACCAGTCCAATATCGTCCTGTGCGGCTATTTTGTGGTCCTTCTTCTAGTTGCCAGTCTAGCTTTATTCCCATTCCTGAGCCTCCGCGCCGACCCGCCGCGGTGGCTCAGTGGTTAGTGCGTTCGGCTACTGATCCCGAGTACCCGGGTTCGAACCCGCCCTCGGCGGCTGCGTTTTTATGAAGGCGAAACGCTAAGGCGCCTGTGTGCTGCGCGATGTCAGTGCACGTTAAATATGAGATGAAAATTGGTTATTGGGGGAAGAAAAGGGCGCAGTATCTGTCTCCCATAACGGCGGCTACCTGACGTAAGGAAAAGGATAAGGGAGGGAGTGAAAGAAGGAAGAGAGAGGTGCCGTAGTAGAGGGTTCTGGAATAATTTCGACCACTTGTGGATCTTTAACGCGCACTGTCATCGCACAGCACACGGGCGTAAGGCTTTAGACCTTTGCTCAATTCCATGCATTTCATTGACCTGCCTTGCACCCGCCACGGTGGCTCAGTAGTTAGGGCGCTCGGCTACTGGTCCGTGTACCCAGGTTCGAACCCGACCGCGGCGGCAGCGTTTCGATAAAGGCGAAACGCAAAGGCGCCCGAGTGCTGTGCGATTTCAATGCACGTTAGAGATCCCCAGGTGGTCGAAATTATTCCGGAGCTCTCCACTACGGCACCTCTTTCTTCCTTTTTTCTCTCAGTTTCTTCTTAATCTATTCTCTTACGGTGCGATTCGGGTGTCCACCGTGATGTGCAACAGTAACTGCGCCATTTCCTATTCTCAAAAAAAAAAAATAAATTCCACGGTGACTGGGTTTCGATGCAGGCGAAAAGCAAAATAGATGGTTTTGACGAAAGCAAATGGCGCAGCAATTTCTTGGCGGACACGTCAACCGCGCCTATTACAGATGACACACTTTGTCATCGCTGCGTTCATTTCGCTATCAGTGAATCACGCATTGGTCTGATGTAAGCTTAAGAATTACTATATTAGATTTAACAACTGAAGAACACTGCACCCTCACCCTTACTTCACATTAATAAACTCAATGCATGTGTTAGAAGGAAGGCGCTTCGTAAGAGCAGCCTAGCTGGTAAGACACCCATCAGAAGGCGCACCAGGACACTTATCTTGATGCTCTTGATTCATTGTAGGCATTAAACATATGGCAAAAATCGCAAAAGGGGATCAGTATTCGTCAAAATATTCGCAAAGTACACGGCATTTCGAACAACTTGAGGCCGCTGCGATTATGATTGATGTCCCCAGATAATTTCTGTGATCTAGCATTTTCTCGTAGCCAAGAAATTTTTCAAGCCTCCGCAAGCACATAAAAAGAAGAAGATATTTCGAAAGTGAGAAGCCCACCACCTCAATTCGGTGCAGCCAGAAGCTACCAGCTTAGTACAGTGTATAGCATTTCATAGCTACACATGTGTGTCCACCAGTCCGCATGCAGTGGTGCACGACGAACCCTTGCAAAAATATCGTTAGACAGTCTATAGACTACTGTCTATAAAGTCTATAGACTGCCTATAGACAAATCGTAGGGAATAGTTTATAGGCAACACCAATCCCATAGACAGTCTATAGACAGATTTGTGGCCATACACTTTTAGTAGACTATTTGCTATAGACAGTCTATAGACTATGAATAGAGGAAAATAAATATCTATAGAAAGGCAATAGAGTTGATATGGAGCCTACAGACTGTCCATACCATTTTTATAAGGGAAGTAATGGCGTTCATGACGAGAACCCTGCGCTCATTCACCCAACGTATTCCCTGTCTAGTGGGATTTATTTTCGAAGAAGCCACTTTTTATATTCACTTCCTCGAAGTCTTCACGACTCGGGACATCATAAAACTGTTGGGTATTTACTTCCGCATGCAGCGAACCGTTCACTGACGAATATCTTCGAGTATTTCCTGGTGCACACCTTTCCCGAATCTCCTCTAACATGCAGTCATCTCCGGTGGCACGAGAGAGCTCTCGAAGCTCGAGCTGTGGTGAAATGCAAAACCCGTGTCAAGGCACCATTTCCTCCTCTCCTCGGGCGCAGATGTCTATTTTCCTTTTCCCCTATAAAAGGTCAAGCTCACGCACCTTAGGAATTCCCGTATTTCCCATCGCTCCAGTCACGCCAGCCATCCACTATTTTTCCCGTACGTTTAATTTATTCGTAACCGGCTTGCGCGTTATTTTTTACATCTTGCTTCATTGTTCCCGTTCCGCTGAAAACTGCAAAGAAATATTCGGGCAGATGGAAACATTCGTTAAGGCGGTTCTTGTATTATTAATACCGCCCTTACAACCATTTCTTTCGACAGGCTATATATAGACTGTCCATAAACTTCTGTCTATAAAGTCTATAGACTCTCTAAAGACAAACCTTAGAGAACAGTCTATAGGCAATAGAAATCCTATAGACAGTCTATAGAGAATATATAGATTTATGGCCATACACTTTTAGTAGGCTTTTGTCTATAGACTATAAATAGACAAAAGTATCTATAGGAAGGCAATAGAGCCTTTAAGATGTCTACAGACTGTAAAGACCATATTTATATGGGCGGGGCCTCCTTCGATCTGCATACTTTTAGTTTTGTACCTTGCCTACATATATATCGGTGATGGTGGACGGACATGAGGGCAGGTACAACAATTACCAAAACATTGCATACAATATAACGTATGGATGGATTAGAGAACCAAAGGATGCAAAACGCGTTCTGCTCGCTTTGGCGTACAGATGTTACGTATTGTCTGTGCACTCCATGGAGTATATCAACTGTGTAACAACGTAATAAATGTCTAGGTTTCCACCGGAGCGCATCTCTGGACACTGTGCCAACATCTAGCAGTGCGAGCTGTGTGGCCTAGGCACTTTTGGAAATCACCGTGCTCATTCTCGCTCACGTCTGGTTTTTTACCGGGTCTTCGGCCCTCAAATTCTTTTCCTTCTTCATAACCTTCGTCTTATTCAGTATAAAAAGGAAGTAGAGATGCATTCGATGTTTATGCTGCTTTCCTGCTTATTTTGTTCCCAGCAGTACCATCAACGCAGGCTATCGATCCGAATGCTCTCTATCGCTGTGGCCTTTGTTCTTAAACACGCTCACACGAAACACGGTAGGTGATGAGTTCAGATTCCACCGGTGGTATGTGATTATGTCTCCTCTTCAACTTTGTGTTCATTTACGTTTTATACGCGGTGATCATTTCACTTTCTTCCTACTTTAACTGCGCACCATAACAGTTACATTTTCCAGCGCTTTATGTAGTTGCGTTGCAAATAATTTTGGTCTGTTTTTTTTTTGGTTACGCGGGCTTTAGGCCTTTTTAGGAGACACCTATATTTTTTAGCCTCTCCTTGCAGGCAGCATGTAATCTCCGAAATTAACTGAATGATTAAATTTCCTACACATATACTAACGAGCCCGCAATCTCTTCGTTCCTGCCTTCCCTGTAGGCAACTCTTTTGGATCGTCTGGTAATCACCGTGTTCGCCGATGCGTTCTTCAAACTGTCAACATTGCAAATCGGTTACCTGGGTGTAATAGTTAGTGCGATGATAAAAATAGCACTTTATGGCTAGCGCTGAACCTTTCCTTGCTCCCGCGGCAGATTATTTTTCTTTAAGCTATGAAACCTTCTAGCTTAGTCATAAGCCGTTGCTTATCTCTGCGTTTATGGTTTGGTGTCCTAAAGTAAGGGGAACTTTCGCAATGCGCATAACTACCACTAGGCTCGCTAAACACGTTAGAGCAAAGAGATAACCATAATGACTGCGAAAGTGATTTAACCGCTGGAAACCCTGCCCCATAATGTCTTTTTAATGCATTTCCAGGAATTTCCACAAGGCGCTTGCTTGCTCTGGTTGCTTTAGCATTCCGGTCATGATTACGAACTAAAATTAGACAGTGCGTCTGGAGAAAACAATTTTTTGGTCTTGAAAATAAGACTTTCAATTCAATTTCAATTCAATTCACCTTTGTTTTCAACATTTCGCAATGTTGACGGTCTTCCAGGCAAAAAGCTGTGGGGACAGCTTGACGAGGTCTGAAAGCCGGCGGCTGTCAACAGTGACAGCAGTAAAAAAAAAAGTTATACATGTACTGTTATTTCGAAAAAGACGCATTTTATCATACATTTACATATATAAGAGCAGAAGTAAGAGTAAAATACATCAAGGCATTATACAAGGACTAGCGTATACATGCACACGAGATTACAACAAAGACAATCATTGCACTCAAGTTAGGCATAAAGCTAACATTACGGTGTTTATAGAATGCAAGCACAGGTCACTCTAGAAATATTGAACGCAAAACTTTGCGAGTTATTACAAGGTTAATAAAACTGGGCACATTGAGCTTATTTAGTAACATTGGCATTTTATAGCTTAATGACTGTAGAAGGTAATTAGTTCGGCGGTGTGGAATCACCCATTTTTCAGGCGCTGGACCTCGATTTGCTGGTGGATTCCGTAATCGTTTGGTTTCGCTTATGGTTCATCTTTTTACACTGTCAGGTAAGCTTTTCTTTTTATTTTTCAGGGCACGGAGGTGCGATACATACTTCTAGTTATAATCCTGTGGCTTTGATTGCATTCTCTGTAGCAGGTGTCTTGACGAAGGAGCACGTCCGTGAGCTCTCTTGTTTATTTTTTTGGTATCGCCCTGTAATTTCCCTGCCCACTCTCAGTCTGTGCAAAAATTCTGCCTAGCTGCACTAATTCCCACGCGGAATCTTCCCCTGACTTCTTTTGTCAGCCCTTAAGTTAAAATATCAGGTACTGTACATAAGAAGCTAAACAGTAACAATGGCTGTGATAGGGGCTGGCAGCGCGCTTGAAAAGTGGCTTCTCACCTTACCCCTTATCTCCGAGCTTTAGGGAAGATTTAACGTGCCACAATTTCGCTTTCCTCTTCCGCCCTGCAACATTCTGTCAAGACGCTGACCCACACCTGGTCTGAAGGTTTGAGGGTGCAGTATAGCTGCCCATAAGTCCAGCAAGATAGAGCTTTGTCATCCTTCATCAACATGGAATAGCGAAGCAATGTCTTTATTGTCAGTAGCATTTTTTTGCACTCGCTTCAGGATATATCCATCTGAAGGCCTAAATTTCTGAAACAAGCACCTGTAAATCCGAAATAAAAAGGCCAGTAAAATTACCTCAGCTTGTACAAACCGCCATGGTGGCTCAGTAGTCATAGTGCTCGGCAGCTGACCCGAAAGTCGCGGGTTCGATCCCGGCCGGGGCGGTAGCATTTCGATAGAGGCGAAAGGCTATAGGGCTGTGTACTGTGCGGAGCGGGAAATTATCCATATCCCTTCACTACGGCGTCATCATAGCCAGAGTCGCTTTGGGACATTCAGCCTGACGAAACCTAAAAACCTCATCTGGTGCAAAAGCTGGCATTAAATAGTTTAAGCAAATGCCAGAAGCATGCAGTGCAGTTATCCACTGTCTGCGGCTTTTGATTAATATTTTCGATTCTTTCAACACACATTAGGAGTGTTTCTGCCACATTATTATTTTCTAGGCTGTGTTCTTGAAGGAGCCACATGAAATAAGCTAAAATTGAAGAGGGCTAGCATGCATGATGACTTGCAATAGCTTTGTTTGGGCTGGGTGGTAGCCCAGAGCGATCTACAGCGAAGCAAATTCCGGGTCTCTTATCTTCAGACAGCACGTTACACTGCCTGCGTAGCCTCTAATCAACGCGCACCAACCTGCAGAGAGTTGATAAGAAAAGCAGACCACGGCCTGATGCGGCTCCATCTTTCAAGTTGCCTTCCAACAAAGAACGAGTTGCTAGTGTCTTCAGATAGGGCATGGACGCCGGCGGCGAAACAAGATTACCGGCGCCAACCACCGAATAGAACTGCGGTAAAGTTCGGCAAAATGTGCTTATTTTGTTCTTTTTTTCTCTTTTCTCACTTTGGTCGCGCTTCTTATTCTTTTCAATGGGCCACGACCTTTACTGCAGCAAGTTCCGGTTCGTCTTTTTCCGCAGTTTTGTTTTAAGCTGCTTTGTTTTACTTTCAGGATAAACCTTGAAGCGGGTGAAGTCCTAGCCTACAAGATTAAAAAATGAAAAAGACGATATTACAAATGCGATGAGAAAAAACAAGCATTCTTCACGGACTATTTAAGAAACTCTACTGTTTCACCCGCTGTCATGCGTTACGAAGATGCAGTTGATTAAATTACTACAGTACTATCAGTGAGATCGCCGCCAGCGCTCCCCTTATATCCCAGATTGCGTGGCGTGGGATATACTTCGAACATTATTATTTGTGAACCCGTGCATCTCAAAACAAACCCGAATGAAAAAAAGCGCTTGTTTGGTGAAGGGAGGCTTCACACGTTTCGCAAAGCGATCAGATCTAATCAATAAGCGCAAGGTAATCGACATAAGGAAGTTTAATATAGAGCGAATTGAGCATGCTCTAAAGAACGGAGATAGCCTAAAATCGCTGACGAGGAAACTAGTCATCGGTAAAACTCAGACGTACGCGTTAAGAGACAGTGAATTAGGTAGGATAAAACGTTTAGCAGAATCCCCCAAGGTGGAGTAGATTTGTTATAAGGGATTAATTACCCATTGGCATCCATCCAATCACAGCCATACGGCAACAAAAGGAAGCTAAACAGATTTCTCAGAAACTTCGTTGTTAAAGAAAAATTCGTCCTGGTCCGGGTTTCGAACCCGGGACCACCGCTTCACCGGAGCAGTCGCTCTACCAACCGGGCTAACCGGGACGGCAAGCTTATGGTAGGCCGAGAGCGAATTCATCAATAACTCGAAGTGGGAACAGTGTTGGTCAAAATGTTTAGGGGAATCCCCCAAGGTGGAGTAGATTTGTAATAAGGAATTAATTACTCATTGGCATCCACCCCAGCCCAGCCATACGGCTACAAAGGAAGCTATAAAGCATTCTCACAAACTTCGTAGCTAAATAAAAATTCGTCCTGGTCCGTGGTTTAGCTGTTTACCTTTCCTTTGTAGTCATATGACTGCGCGTGGGTGGCTGCCAATGAGTAATTACTCCCTTATTATGTACTCAGTAACAGTGCGATGAAACGCGGACAACACGAAGAAACGACATTACGAACGACATGCATTACCAACTATGCCGCTACCTTGCTCTTCTAAAGCCTTATTATGAATTAGGTATTTGTAGTAACCGAAGAGATTTACACAAATCTGTACAGTAGTCAATGTAATCATGACATTGATATGAGAGGAAGTAGCGCACAGCAAGGAACATCCCGCCAGTAATTAAAGAGGAATTAAAAATAATTTACCAGCAATGTAAAGAGGGAAAGCATCTGGTGAGTATTAGGTAAAAGCAGGTCTGCATAAGGAAGGTGGAGAGATTATGCTAGAAAAACTAGCCACTCTATGTGCACGCAGTGACGTATGGTCACGAGCGTACAGGAAGCTTGAAAGAACGCTAACACAATATTAATCCATACAAAAAAGCAGACGTCAGGGATCTGAAAAATTCCAGATTGATCAGCTTATTGTACGGTGCTCACGAGGCATTTTCTAACGTAATCGCTAATAGAGTCAGGAGAACGTTAGGCTCCAATCAAAATGGTCAGACACGCTTTCTCAAATCACTTCGCAAATCCACCCCTTCACATGTGACGTCACTGCCTTTTCGACCAATCCGAATTTTTCGCTCACCGCGGATGCCGCCGGGTTTTCTGCAGAACCGTACTCTAAAAACTATCGCTTTAAGAATGGTTTTTAAAAATATCTTAACGCGATTGTCCCACGAGTGGCCACATTTTTTTTTTCGAAGTTACGGAAGGCTGAATAAATTTTAGTCACAGGCCGGCTTAGTGGACATTTTCTCCCATGTTGACGAATTCAAGGCCATCCCATTGGCGAAACAAAGGTTCATTCTTAAGGATGCAGCCTTTGCACAATAAGCCCAACGCTCGTATATCAAGAGTGCATGCACTGAAAGGCTACGAATTCAGCATGTGTGGTCGAAATGCACGCAGTACAGTATGTTTTAGCAGAGGCGCTCCCGTCGTTTTAAACTGCGTCTGAACATACTTAACATCCAAGCGCCTGTCCTAGAAACCTAAAGCAGTAATTTCTAAATGATTATGGATGACATGTTTAATCAGCGTCTGGAATGATCCTCAGTAAGGCATCCCCTATTGGTTTGTTTTGTACCTCAAAAGGGTTGTGTGAATTAAGCAATTGACGCGTTAGGCTCGCTGCTTGCAATGTTTTGTCACATTTGGACCTAAACTTCGACAGAATTTTTGTCTATTCGTTTTTGACATATGCGTTGTCCTTTAATCTTATGTTTTCTCACTTAAACTCGATCGCCTTTCAATGCTGCTCATCAAGCGTAGCTGGTGGTTTGAACATTCCTCCCTTCGTAGTTCCAACTAAGCGACGCGTGTGAGCTTGACTTTTTTCGTTAACTGCACAACTTTACGACAGCCGCCGCAGTGGCTCAGTGGTTATAACGCTCGGCTACTGACCCGAAAGACGCGGGTTCGATCCCGGTAGCGGCCGTCGAATTTTGATGGAGGCGAAATTCTAGAATCCCGTGTACTGTGCGATGCCAGTGCGGGTTAGAGAACCCAGGTGGTCGAAATTCCCGGAGCCCTTCACTACGGCGTCCCTCATAGCCTGAGTCACTTCGGGGCGTAAAATCTTCATATAACCCTAACACATTTACGACAACCGTAGCTGCTCTCAGTTAGGGAAGGATTTCCGCATCCTGTTGATGAAGGGCCTTGTGCGCAGTCAACAACGCGACGGCAGGCATGCAGGCATGCACACGCAATCCCGGGCCCATTCTTCCTGTTTGCCTAAAGTGAAAATTTATTCCCCTGTTTCGATAGAAACGTGGGAAGGAGTGACATATATAAAGTTTCCCTCCCACATGTTTTCGTTTGCTGGACGTCTTCCCTCCACTACGGCACCTCTTTCTTCCTTTCTTCTTTCACTCCCTCATTTATCCCTTCCTTTACGGCGCGGTTCAGGTGTCCAACGATATATGAGACCGATACTGCGCCATTTCCTTTATCCAGAAACCAATTATTATTATTATTATTATTATTATTATTATTATTATTATTATTATTATTATTATTATTATTATTATTATTATTATTATTATTTTTGTTGTTGTTGTTGTTGTTGTTGTTGTTGTTGTTGTTGTTGTTGTTGTTGTTGTTGTTGTTGTTGTTGTTGTTGTTGTTGTTGTTGTTGTTGTTGTTGTTGTTGTTGTTGTTGTTGTTGTTGTTGTTGTTGTTGTTGTTGTTGTTGTTGTTGTTGTTGTTGTTGTTGTTGTTGTTGTTGTTGTTGTTGTTGTTGTTGTTACGTCTTGGGTGCAGACAAACTTGTGAGTGGATAGGACAACATTGCGCCTGCACTTGTTCTGCATCTCACGTGTTGAACACTGCCGACGTCCGCTTCCGCATTTCGCTCTATTCACGACCGTTCATCATGACGCCGTCCGTACAAAGGAGCTTTTGCGATCCCGATTCCGGTTCGGACTTGAGTGAAGGCTTCCCCGGAACACGCACGTTTATTTCTCGCTTTAGCTTTTACTCTCGTTTTGGCGCTGTTTTACCAAAGGATTGCACATTTTCTGCATCCTCCTTTATTTATGTGATTCCTGTTTTTCCTGGATATATTTTAAACCTAGCTTCCTCGCCTATCATTACTTCTTCTATTCAACATTCGGGACTAGATTTGTGAGGTTCTTCTGTAATGTCTGCGCTTCAGGACAATCAATCTGGCCCTAATTATTCGCCTGTAAAAATCCTCAACGTGCATTTCTAAATACCGGTGTTGGAATAGTGCTTTACAAATCGTACCAATTACAGAAGGACTACATTTTTTTCTGTTCCTGAATCAGATAAGAAGAGCAAAGTAAATCAATCAAATCATAGAAATTAAGATTTTCATTTCCATGAGGAGCTTAGAAGATTTAGAGCAACGGAAAAAGATTGACAGTACACTGCTTGCCAATTCCGCACGCCTATGAAAAAAAGCGGTGAAAAAGCGGACAACAGCAAATGTAGATGCAGACAGTGAATAGATCCAAACATATAATACTGCAGAGCAATGGAAAAGCATATCACTGACAAAAACAAAACCCAAGGTGAATAGAGCGAATTTTACTTAAAGGACTACAGACACCTAATTTTATTGCGTGTTTTCTCCTTTCAAAGCATGCATTCAAAAATTCAGGGGGGCACTTTGTTGATCTAAAGTGCGGTGAGGCGAAATCCTTTAGCGCGGGTTTGCTGCTTGTGTCACAGATGTGTGGTCAAGATGTTAATTAAGTACACAGTTGTTTCATAATCTTAAATGATGGAGACACTGAAGGGCATTTGGGAGGCATCCGCCTGATTCTACGCCTTTCGCAAACACTCTCCAGCGTCCTAGATAAGAACTAAATATACGTTGGCAGGAAGTAGCGTGGGAATGTGCTTTGGTGCGGGGAGTATATGCTGCCCTGCAAGAGCCGCCAGCTCCTATCTGGATGCATGTGTGTGCCTCCCAGCCTTTTGACGTTTTGGAAGGAGGGGTTATGCAGGGGTGTGGTGGCCCAGTGTTTTATGGCGGAAGCGTGCTTAGGCTTTTATTTTCGGCACTATTTCAGCGCAGTAAAGGAAAAAAAGCAGGAAGTAGCGTAGTTGTTAGCACGCTCGACTGCGAAACGGGAGGATGGTGGTTCGAATTTGATCGTGCAGAAAGATTTTTTTCTTATCGAGTTGAAAAGCGTAACGGACGGACGGACGGACAGACAGGGTCGCGAGCATGAGCGATTAAGGGCTTTCTCCTTAAAATTAAAATACATGGATCACAGCGTGGCATTCGCCTGCGACCGCTAAATTGTTTACATTTATTTTTTTCCATTATGCTGTTTTGGTTTATCAACAGAACAATCGCTGTGACATGTAGTTGAACTTTTGGTCACGTGAGGCATGGGAAAAACTTCAATTAAGCGCTGATACCTACTTTTCGCTCACTACAAAGTTTAATCCAGCCTGCTGCAAGACCTAGAACTGCAACACACGACGTACCAGCGGTTATATTTCCGTTTTGTTGGGCCTCACGTCACCTAAAGTAACACTACACGTCAGAGCCATGTGTCGGCCGATGAAAGCGAAACCGAAACAGCGTCAAGAACAGGTTTAATTCTAAGTTATTTAGTGGTCTTAGGTAAATTCCACGGGGGGGGGGGGGGGGGCTTTATGTATACCGAAGTCTAAAGTATTGTTTGAAAGAAAAAAACACGAGAGGAAGATTTTGGTCTGCAGTCCTTTAAATGGTAAGAATAACGACACACATACTGCCGCGTTACTGCATTGTATCTGAAAAGCTTTTTTTTTTCACCAAATGCCTATGTACCAATAGCGCTGAAGACTAGTGCTACGAAAAGCGCGAGTAGGTAAAGTTCAGCCATCGTTAGCATCAATTATAACAGATGGCGCTAAGTTGCGTAGCGGCATCAACAACCATCGGCTTGTTTCCAGTACCATCGTCGTAAAAGAGCAGTGCACCTGTTAGCGGGGATAAAGGTTCATGACTGGTGACGTCTTGGCGCCACATGAAGCCAAATGTTCCTGATCTGATTAGTTGAATCTACTGATGACAAATATTATCACAAACCTTACCAGAAACTAGATCGCTGAGGTAAAAGAAAGACAAAAGTAGCTGCAAATAGCCTGAACACGCAAGTTGGCGGTGCAAGGACAGCAGAATGCATTTGCAGTTCTAGAACTCAACGGGTGTATCAAGAATAGGTGAACAAATATACAAGTACCGAAAATTATTTCACCCATGTTCGAAGGCGACAGTGCGAAAACAAGATTCAGCATTCGCCGGTAAACATGTTACGAAATGAAATATGAACTTCTTGCGGTGTCAGTCAAATATGAGCAAGCGTTTCGCCAGAATAAATCAGTGGCGTAGGTTTGGAGCACCGGTGCTATAAGATACGCCAACTCCTTTCATAGAAAACTCTCCTGCCTCTTCCTCTTGTCGTCGCCAGTAACGGCGTCGTGGCAGAAGCACACTCCGGCGAGATGAAACAGTGCACAGGCTGCCCAAACGCCATACGCGCGTTTCGTTTACAGCAGAGTGCCCGTGAAAATGATAACGGATGGTGCTACGCTGGCGCGGAGACATCCACATCCAATCTGTTTTTGTTTTTGTTTTCGGATACCGCCATGCTCAGAGAGCAGTGTACTTGCACGTTGTGATAAACGCGGGCGGCTGGAGACGTCACGTGGCCGCAGGCAGCTAAGCGGGCGCATCCCAATAATAAATGCTCTTCTATTGATTGGAAATATGGATGCCAGGGCGTAGCAAAAAATAACTAGAAGCAGTAGGCCCGGATGGCATCTGGTAATGAAAAATTATGGGCGCCTTTCTCTGACCAAGCGGTAACCTCCGATTAATTTTACATTGAAGAGAACAACAGAGGTTTTTCGTCATAACATGTTTGCCCTCCAGCCTGCTTATCTTATGTGGTGTCCGAAAGTCGATTCCGTTCTTTCTCGATGCATGTACGCGCTATGTTTCGTTCCTTTTTTTTCTCTCCTTCTGCGCAGCAACGCCATACGCTTTTACATTGCTGCTTAATGGCCCTTTAAGAAATATTGCAGCCATCAAGTCGACTTACAGTCAGAAGCCAACAAACATCGTTTTCCTGCAGCCTCCATTGTAGAGGTCACTAGTTATTTTTATGTATCATAACGGCACACGCTTTCGAGGAGCAACAGCCAGGTGCTTCTAATACTTCGAACATACCGGGGAACGCCGCTTTTCGACGCAATTTGTTAGATGCATTGCAGTGCCTGCTTCTGGTACGCTACACAGACATTTTCTATGCATCTTTTACTGCTACGGGGGAGGTCATTTAGCATAAACAATAAGGAGAGTCCCCGACGACAGCCCATCTGCTGGACACAGCAGCAGACATGTGGAACATTTGTATATACGGATTATATATTTGCATGTGTTTCCTGGTCTCTCCTGCAACAAAGGATAGATGACCGTGGCGTCTGTTTCGTGCCCTTCGGACCCTTGTTTGGGCACTGTGTGTTACGTGCCACATTTTAAGTTAGATCACCTAGTTTTTTGTTCAATCGTCTGCTGTCGTCTGTGACCGCAAAATCGCTGATTCGACCAACTACCTCATTTATCCTTGCAAACTTGATTCGGCATTATTGTCCTGAAAAACTGATGATGAATGCTCGAGGTTATATTGTGCTGCGTAGTTATCAATGAGAAGGCATGACCGTAATTAAACTGGTTCTGCAGAGGCTTTCACCGTTGAGGCATTTGAGCCACCGCGCTGAATGCAATCGACACACATCTGCCTCTGTTCCTATGAGGTCTTGTAAAACAAAAAGGTTTCTTTTCGATTCCCGCAAGATTACTGTAGCCACCATTTGTTAACCTCGGCAGTGAGAACTTTTCTCCTTGCCTTAACGTGACAGAGTACATCGCTAAGCGAATGCCTAAGAGGAGTGTAAGAAACCAGACGACGTTCGAGAGCAAGGCACGTGTATTTTCTACGTGAAGGGGTGCGGACACATCTTCCAGTGTTTCCTCGCCACCGATGTAACAGCTGATGCGTCTCGTTAATCGTGCTAATTCCAGTCGCACCGACTGACATCAACAGCCTCAGACGTCCTTAGGGCACTCCTGTTTTTCTGAACTCCTTTTATCTGCTTGCAGCCACAATTTCTAAAGAACAAGAATTTATAAAGAGGAATGTCCCACTAGCCGGCTTGTAATTATGCTCTCCTGAGTCATAATTTATAGCCGTGAAAAGTGGTTTATTGTATGCCACGTGCTTTCATCTCGACATGAGTATAACCGAATTGTTTTCTTTTTTTTTCATTTTGTGTATCTCCACTTTTTCCTTGATGAACCCAGCTATTCCAGGCAAAGTATTGGATTAAAATTATTCATAAAGGTACGTTCTCAAGTTATCCCAAGTGCTTCATAGAACGAAAACTTCGGACTTAAATATCCGGCGCATGTTTTCCGCAATAAGAACCCCAAACAAAAGTTTATCTCCACGACAGCTGCGCAGTTGTCTTCCTAGCGGAGAGGCGCGCCTCTGTACGAGCATGATTGTTGCCGGCGGAGCGCGTGCGCATTGTTCAGGGTGGACACCGGACAGGTACGCCGAGTTTTGTCCAGAAAAACATGGCGGCACAGTATTTTTCGTTCAAAAATATCACACGACAGAGTAGTCGATTTACCTTCATCATCTAAAGTCCCGACTAGATGTAAAGTATCGTTTAGCATCTAAAGTCCTGACGAGGTGTAAAGCATCGAACGTGCTCAACTCGAATACCAACCCTACTCACGTTGTCGTGTTTTTTTACGGCTAGAAAACAAACCTGGGTTGGCCGTGCGTCTTCTGGCCAAGCGGAGTCTTTGTTATGTTCGTGGCACTTCCCTCTCATGTCACCGAGTTCCCATTTTTGAGCCCTGGTTGAAAGCGTCAACATAACCGCGACGTAAATCTCCACTGCGGACAATAAAGCGTGTCGCAAGACAAGCATCTTATGCTTCCCCCGTAAAGGAGTCTCTTCTTTTCTTTCTTGGCATGTGACAAAACACGAACGTATAATATTACTGATAACAGGAAAAAAATGACATCAACGAGGATTTTATGAACAACGATAAAAAGTCGCGTCAATTGTTGCGACTGTTCCGGAATAATAAAAAGGTGGCTTCGTGTGAATACTATCCTAATACCAAGTGATAAATGCAGAATCAAAATAGTGTAATTTGCGCACGTACGACAGAATCATGGCGCAGCTGCCAATTTCGAAGCAGAATTCATATATTTTTGGTCCCACTCTAGCGGAGACAAATACGAAACTTCATCTTCCCGTCATTTCCGTAGTGAACTTCTCTACTGAGCTCGCATAGACAGTGGACTCACTTTTCTCTCTAGGTGATACCGAGGAAGTCTATGGTAAAAACGCGTCACCTTCTTTTCGTCTGCGAAGCCCGGGCCCTCCGCTGCTGAGGCTGAACCAGTGACTTCGAGGCACGTGGTATGCACAGTGTTAGTGGAATCAGCGATTTTGTCCATCGTCTAGATTGCGCTTCACCTTATACCTTCGTGATCCTCCCTCAAGCCGAATGTTCCCGGCTTAAGCAGATTTGTAGCCGCGAGTCTTGATAAGGAAAACAACAAAGCCGAAGTAACTGGATAGATTCTGAGTGCACAACACAAGGCGCTGTATTATTCATAGACTCGCTCCACCTCAGGCTACTTACGTGCTTCGGTTTGGAGACTTGGACTGCCGGAACTGACGAGATCGAGAAGCTGGAAGCCATAGCTGCAATATCGCAGATTATCCGTGGAGTGAGCACGAAGAGGAAAGCGGCTTAATCAGCCGTAACTGGAGGATCCAGGACACGAGATTAGCCTCATCGGCCTTTTGCCACTATCTTTTCTTTTTACTTTTGTCGTATTTATTTTCCTTACATTCTAGAGGCTCTCGTTCTGAGCAGACAACTTGCTCAGAGCTTCTTGCCCGTGTTAACGCAGGATTGGGGTTGAGAACCGGATAGTATAGTCTCCAGAACAGTGCACGTCTTAACTATAAACATTAGCCAGATTACATCACTTGCAGAGATCCTGACACTCATTCTTTTTTCTTCTCCTGGAATGTCAAAGTGCCACGCGAGGGGGACCCCGCTGAAAAGAAATACAGAGAAAGCTTTTTGTCCAACAGCACAGTTTTTGCATCTTTTGGAAACTGCAAACATGCTACTTTGCGTCAGGGTGCTAGTATAGGCAAGGAAAAAAAATTAAAAAAGGTTGCGCATGAAATAGAGGAATATCTTTAATATAAATGGGAGGTAAGAAAATGTGATATTCGAGCAGTTTCTGTTTCTAATACCGCTGTCACACGGGTACTCTAAAGGCACTTTGAACTAATGTTCCTTTACGCTCCCATAGGAGTACTACTTCAAGGGAGTTCGTCCATGCTACACGGTCGCGGAACGACCTTCGCAAGAACTTTTTAGCGCCCTCATCGGCAAAAAGCGTTATTTAAATTGCAAACCTCACTGCACATGTAAATACATAAATGTCACATTTTTTTTAGTAAATATGCTTTATAACCGTATTATGTTAAAGCAACGCAATTTTAACTGCAATAATGACATGATTTTCCAAGTACAGAGCATAACATCACAGTGCTGGCCACACTGAGCCCAACTCGCTCGTATATCTGGAACGAGAGTATGGCGTGGTAAGACTGCCACAAAACAAATGATCTTATATTTTAAAACCCCTAATCTTATGTAGTGAATTTGTAAAACGAAAATTGAACGTTTCTTTTCTCAATTTATTTATGCTGTTAACTCGCTGGGAGAGAGAGTACTCCCTTGAAGCCTCAAAGGACGAACTCGAGCTGCCGTGTTTCGAAGCTCCTTTGAGCTAGGTGTCCTTTGGCGCGTCCGTGTGGCAGCGCGCGTTCTTCCTTAGAGTAATGGAGCATTAGTTCAAAGTACCTTTACAGTGTCCGTGTGACAGGGGTATAAGCAACAGTACACAAGTTTTAAAGTGAGTAAAACTGCTTTAATGTCATTAAATTACCAAGATGAAATTATGGCTTTCGCTTAAAGGAAGGCATAGCATAAAATATGGTTTAGGCTTTGGTTTTGGGGGTTTAACATCCCAAAGTGACTCAGGCTATGAGAGACGCCGTAGTGAAGGGCTCCAGAAATTTCGACCCCCTGGCGTTCTTTGATATGGTATTCCATAATAGTCACACATGCGTAGTGTATAATGAAAAAAAGTATTGCATGGTTTCTTTGCCTGTACGCGTCAGATGTTATCTTAATATTTGTTTCGAAGTTTGTACCGAACCGTATGTATTTGTGGTTTCTTGTCTGAAATAATTAGCGCAGATAACTGTTCCTAAAATATGTCTAGGTGTGTCATGCGAAGTGTCATGTTCAGTTACGGTTCTTTGTCTGGAAGGGTTGACATGAAGGTCAAGATTGCCACAGAATGCACTAGATTCGAATCAGTTGCAATGCAAAGTCCTGTAGTGAAATGCGGTGAGATTAGTAGTTAATCAGTATTCTCCTACTTCTAGTTCTTTGTGTTCATAGCTGAAATTCTAGTAACGGGCACTGGTGCCAACAATGTCTGCCAACCATCATTCCGAGAGGGTGCGCAAAGCTGTCGACAACATTTTAAGAACTGCAACGCACACAGTCCTATCGGATTCAAGCTTTCCTCACAACACATCGTACTTGCATTTGAATGCACAGTCTGCGGCTCCAAACAAGATATGGGCATGTATTCCGGAGTCCGCACTCAACCGGTAACAAAGCCCACTTTTTATGCGCCGTCACTTACGTGCTGTCTACAGCACACTGAAACAAGAAAAATAAAACAACATATCCTAGAAAAGCCCACGTGCGCGAAAGACTAATATATAATGTAAACGAAGCGTCCTAAAAACAGTTTCGCAAGTTTACACGAACTCCAGGGCACAGAAACTGACGAACAGTTCTGACTCGAGGCATAAAATAGATCGACAGTACCAGAGCAGTTCAGAAGCTGCATGATTCAGAACGACATCTAGCATTTCCCTTGCATTGTACCTGTGCCAGATTTAATCTAAGCGCATAGGCAAGGACAGTCTAGGGCATAAAACGTGGTCTCCTGCTTTGCATAGGCTCGCAGTGCGTGCATTTGAATGGTTGTCTTTCAGTGACGGTCGTAAAACAGACAATGAACTTTGGGTTCCATGCAAAGATACCAAACATGCTTTTCACAGTAGCCAGATATTTTTTCTAGGGCTGATGCCCTTGCTGCCTCTTTCTTTGAGTAGAATAAAACTGCTGTCACAATAAAATTTGAGCTTTTCTCTTTTGTATTCAGGCTGAAGGAGTGTAGTCAGGAGTGAGGTGTTGTAAGGTGCGTTTTCTGAGTTTCTTTTTCGTAAAAAAAAAATGGGGGGGGGGGGCGCTTCCATATTTTCTCACTTATTTGTGCTTTCAAGCCAGCAATAATCAATGTCTCTCTTGATCTCCTCGTAGCTTCGTCCAATTGCATGTATGGTTTGTATTTTTTTATATAAAATAAGTAACATTTTTCTCCAAACACAATAGCTCTGCCACCTTTGCTCCACCAGAATGATTCAGAAAATGGTGAATTCCTCGCAGCCTTTCATGCCTGCTAGGGAGGTCGCGAATATTTGATGTCGCAATTTTCTCCTTTCCACGTTTTACATTTAACCTCTATTGTCCCATATCTCTGACAACCTTGGCCACGTGTACAACATTCATCCCAGGCTCTTTTAATTACGGTGCTAAAAATTCGGAATAAAAAGTTGAGTATTAATTTAAAAAATTGTATATTTTGAATTCCTTGAATTCCCGAGGATTAGCTTTGGCATAATTTGAGGAACAGACATTAAAGAACTCCTAGGATGCAAATGTTCCAAAATCCACGCTATGACTTCGCATTCTAGGCCTAAGCAGCAAAATTCTTTCTACTGCTTGGGATTCTTGGTCTAAGTATCAAGAATAATATACTTCCTCTAGTGGCCTATGCTTCTAACATTGCAGCGCCTTCTCAATCAACCCAACTCATTTGGCTTGCGGCTTTTCCGGCTTCAAATTGCTGGGAAGGAAATGCCTCCAAACGTCTTTCGCAACAAAGTATTCCATCCATCGTCCTTTTTTTTTTTTTACTGCAATCTCGCTCTCACTGCCCCTTCTCCTTAGCAGTTGTGTAATGTGGGCTCTCAACCAGCAGCCGTATGGAAGGCAATGCAGTGAAGCTTAGTGAAGGGCTTACAACGCAGAAAACTAGTGATCCGGTTATTTACTGCCCGTCTTGCAGGCTATTACAGAGCACCGCGCTGCTTCAAAAATCTGAATTTTTATTTTTTTACTAGAAGTAGTAATTTGTTTCTTCAATTTGACTGCTTCGGAGAGGCCGACAAGCAACGGCACAAGGAAATGGAGAAGCGCACAGACAAATTAGAGGCATATTGCCTTCCGGGTGTAAGGCACGTTTTTCTTTTTTTTTTTACTTTGCGCTCGCTTGCTTTATATAGAGCTATTTTCCCCTGAAATGTCCAGCACAGGAAATAGTACTGTCTAGGCTAGCTTGCTCCATACGGCCGTTTTTCAGCCCATATTCGTCTTTTATAATTTTTTATTCGGGCAAAAGAAATTCTGCCACTGCTTGTTGTATAAAACACTGAGCAACAGTGGTTTCCCGCTTATTACAGTATCGATAATCACCGCATCGATGGTGCAGCTGTAGTGGCGCAGAGCTGCTAGCACGAAGTCATCACTGCAGCCTTCTCTCGAAGCGATGGGTCATGTCTTGTCATCGCTTATACCTGGAGTCCGCAGCATATTTCCGGTGACGAGGTGCAGACCAGCAACAGGGCCTCCTACGCTGGTTCAATCATAAGTGCTCTGATTAAGAAGTCTCTGTTGTGCGGCGTCTTCCTAGCCTTACGCAAAAAATTGGATATATACAGCACGCCATACACACGTAGCCGGGTGCAGTGACAGCAACACCACCTTTTTTCTGTCTATAGAGTGTAGGGAGAAAAATATGAGCAAAATTCAAGATTTATCACAACATTCTAGCCGTAAAGTAACGCTAAGGTATGTAGGAATAGATGTCATGAATGCTTTTTTTTTTACATTATAGCTAAGAAAGAAGTACAGTAAAAGATGCCGCCTGTCTTTTGTGACGTGACGTTTGTAGAGAAAAGAAACTATTTTATTTGTTTAGTCTACTATAAGCCAGAACTGCAATTACTGTATCTCTGCTGAGAAAAGGCACTAACGACCAGGATATTTTTTGTTAGCATTTCACCTCTCTTAACTTACCGCTTGCTCTATAACAAGCAAGGGTGATGTAAAGATAGGTGAAGCTCGTTTGTGGAACATTGGATAATGGCTACAGGAAAGTGTCGGTTTTCCTCTAAGCGTCTGCTCCTCGTATTTGCACAAAGAAAACTTACAACTCCACCGCCGCCAATAAAAAATCAATTTTCACTTCACCAACTGCTCGAAATGTTTCCATTAGGAGCAGTCATGTCACCGGAAGCCAGACGCGAAAGATGGGTTGAAATCATTATTGCAGTGGGTATTTTCGTTCGATCATTGCTTTGAAAATGAATAGAAACAAGACAGGGCTGGCTGCGATTTCCCACCCACGCGGGACAAGTCGAGATTGGTGGTCATCGAAAGGGACATACAGCCAGTGTTGCGAAGAGGCTTTTGGTGGGGTGGCGGGTGGGCGGTTGGTGGTGGCTGCGCATTCCCAGAGCATGCAGTATAGGACGAGAGGGCCTGCAAAAAGCTTGATGTAGGAGGTGCGCGGGTGACGCAACTTCCGTGTCTGCTTCAGGGTGAGGTAAGGAGGTCTGTGCGCAGAAGTCGATAAAAGACAGCTTCCTCTGGACAGAGTATGCGATGGAATGGGAGCTACATTCAAGTGGGAGCGAACATTCTCGTGTGAACGCATGCTGTTTAAATTAACTTTCTCCACATAAACTTGTTTCACGTAACAGAATCAAAAAGTTCTTTACCGTGGTCCCATCAGGGCAATGTCCTGAGAAAAATTGTAGAGTATTTCGCCACTGCACGTCGCTGAAGTTATTTTCTGTGCGATAACATTATGAAATGAACATGTAAAGCGGGAGTAATTGTGCTAGCTTTAGCGGTATCCCCTTTTCTAGCGAAACCGAAACTTCTGACAGAAACTATCACGTTCACTTTCCACCAACAGCGGGCACACGTCATCTAAGGAACCGATTAAAGAGCACACATAGAAATACTTCCTCAAAAAGAATCGCCTTCATGACACTCGGGCGTCATTTAGAGATCAGTTAACTGCCACTAAATGGGATTTCCAAGGAGGCCATCAGTCTTCGAAGTTGCTATCGTGCTCGGTTCAAAGCAGGACATTCACCCTGGGCATTTTTTTCCTCATTTATTCCTTACATTCTGAAGTGTGGTGTTCCGTTGCTTCGGAGACGTTGATTTTTATACATACATTTTCTGCATTTGTGTGCGTAAAGATCTTTTCGATTCTTTATTTTCTTACCGTGAAATACGTCTTTCAAACGAACCATTTTCGAAAACGCTTAGTCGTACGCTTTGTTGCCGCCGATTTTTGCCAGCTTCTTTCCAAACTCCTTTAATCAATGCAAAGAACTGGCTCTTGTTTCACATTAGGCATAAAAATAATTGAACTGGGCTGGAAAACATTCAGATGCGTTCGCTTTAATGGTGCGTTGGGCGGGAAAACATTCACCTTCGTTCGCTTTAATAGTGCATAAGCAAACGAAGCTGTGATGCCGAAGTATATGGTTAATGTATGCCTCTCTTTGCTTCGAACATGATAAAGGTTATCCTAAGGGGCTGCAGTTTATGTAAAACGTTCGAAGATTCTAAACTTTTTCTACACGGGTAAACTTAATTTCGTTGGAGCCGCTTTCCTACAGCTTCTAATAAAAATTGAAGCAGCCGCTGTTCACAAAAGATCTAAAAAAAGCGACGCATCAAAAGGGAAGGAAAGTGTGTCCCAAAAAGGGAGTTGTACGGCGCGGTTCAAGACCCACCGCGGTGGCTCAGTGGTTAGGGCGCTCAACTACTGATCCGGAGTTCCCGGGTTCGAACCCGACCGCGGCAGCTGCGTTTTTATGGAGGGAAAACGCTAACGCGCCCGGGTGCTGTGCGATGTCAGTGCACGTTAAAGATCCCCAAGTGGTCAAGATTATTCTGGAGCCCTCCACTACGGCACCTCTTTCTTCCTTTCTTCTTTCGCTCCCTCCTTATCCCTTCCCTTACGGCGCGGTTCAGGTGCCAGCCGTTATGTGAGGCAGATACTAAGCCATATCCTTTCCCTTTTTTCTTTCTTTTACGGCGCGGTTCAGGTGTCCGCCAAGATGTGAGACAGATACTGCACCATTTCATTTCTGGAAAAAACGGGTAGGCGTCACTTCCTATAAGAGAGTCTAAGTCACAGCTTGGCACAGCCCCTACAAAACGGCGCCGCCTTTGACGTCTTTGCGTCGGCAGGGGCACAGAAGGATGAAGGCGTAGTTTCTGTTGTCTTGCTTCATTGTGGTGCCTTCACTTCACATATGACAGCTTGCGACCGACAAGTAGATAAGACAGCAAAAGGACGTCACTTTTTAAACACGCAAAGACAGTTTCTAATTCCTGCTTTTTCGGACTTCAATCTTCGTAGTTACATAGCTCATTACAAAAGGCTAGTTCTCTCCACGACAGGCAGACAGTCCGTAGAAGCCAGGGAACCTATCGCGCAAACACGTCGGCCCTTCGTTTTTTTAACGAGCACTAGCGTAGCTCCATTCTATTCACACCAAACTGTAGCGTTCCTAACGAAGGCATCGCATGGCTGTCATAATGGCCGAGTTTTAAGTTTGCAGAGGAGCGGCTGATCTGCAGCTTTTAAGATAGTTGGATAGCGGTTGTGCATGCAACGAGACTAGACGTGAAAAGTGAAGTTTCAGAGTAGATAAAAAAAATTTTTCAAATGCTTCTTGCACCAGCGTGATTTTAAAGGAAAAGAATGTATATCCAGCCGTGAAGTGTAAACGACAACGCGACACAAGGCACACGGAAGACAGAAGGAATCGGTTACAGGCTTCGAGCTCATTAGTACTACCTAAAAGGCTCTTCTTTCATGCAGTGTGCGCGCCAATTATACTGGCCAGAAAAGCTCTTCTAAGCATCGCTTTGTAAAAAAATAAAGAGGTTCCACAAAAGGAAAATTTCTCGGGAACAAAGCATATCTGTTTCTCCATCTGTGTTAAGGCTTTTTTTTTGTTTAGATTGATTTTCCTCGGTCTTGTTGGCTGCACCGAAAGTATAAGGCGTTGAAAAGGTTTAGAAGAAAAGACGCAGCCCTGATAAATGTACCGTGTGTCGAAGCTAATTAGTGTGTCTTTTATTGTGTCTAAAGGAAACAGCAGTGGCTTTGAAGAAGGGTACATGGCATCTTCTCCGTATGATGTTTTAGTGGTATTTTTTTCTGCCTTACTGGCTACGAGACACACAGGCAGAAGAAAGGAAAGGCCGCCGCGGTGGCTCAGTGGTTACGGCGCTCGGCCGCTGACCCGAAGGACGCGGGTTCGATCCCGGCCGCAATGATCGCATTTCGATGGAGGCGAAATTCTAGAGGCCCGTGTACTGTGAGACGTCAGTGCACGTTAAAGAACCACAGATTGTCGGAATTTCCTGAACCCTTTACTACAGCGTCCCTCACAGCCTGAGTTGCTTTTCGAAAGTTAAACCCCCGTAAACCAAACCAAACCAGAAAAAAAGAAAGGCAGGGAGGTTAACTAGGCAATGCCCATATTTATACCCTACACAAGTGGGGTACCCGCTGCAGTCGCTCAGTGGTTAGGGCGCTCGACTACTGATCCGGAGTATCCGGGTTCGAACCCGACCGCGGCGGCTGCGTTTTTATGGAGGAAAAACGCTAAGGCGCCCGTGTGCTGTGCGATGTCAGTGCACGTTAAAGATCCCCAGGTGGTCGAAATTATTCCGGAGCCCTCCATTACGGCACCTCTCTCTTCCTTTCTTCTTTAACTCCCTCCTTTATCCCTTCCCTTACGGTGCGGTTCAGGTGTACAACGATATATGAGACAGATACTGCGCCATTTCCTTTCCTAAAAAAATATTTTTTTACGGAAAGCACAATAATGATCGTGGGAGAGTACAAAAGAGGGTTATATGCTGTAGTGGTTTACTAAAAAAATTATAATATAAAGGAAGAATAAGATTTTTGCTAGCCCCGGCATCTGCCATCGATACTGAAGCACCTGAGCTGGGGCAGCGGAAATAAAGCATAGCAGGCAGAATGGAGAAATGAAATGAAAGAGGTGAGGGCACAGGAAGCAGGGTTATATGCAAGTGTTCATTTTCTTGATACCGAATCAAATACAGATAATGTGTAGTTAAATTCGATTCGGATACGATCGAAATAGATGAAGATTAAAATTGAATGCGGATGGAATTTATGTAATTATTCACAACTTGTGCGAATATTCGCACATACTGAGAGCAGCAGCGAAATCGTTCCTTGATGCTATCAGCCAGGAAGCACGCAAAAAAAGACTTCTGTCGCACAGAGATATATGTTCGTCTGGCAGCATGTGCACATAATTAGGATCGCCAACATTTGCCGTCTGATTTCGCCCAAATTTGTCCTTCAACTTCTCTTCTGTTCATCACGAGCCAGAAGTTGTCAGGCGTTGCATTTCCTCAGCCGCCCTATAAAGCAAACACACCTTTTACTAGTCAGTATTGCTCATTTGGTCGGATGAAGCGAGAAACTTCGATGCCTGAGTGGTACAAGCTGCTTTGCTCTGGCGAACAGCTGCAGCCTTTGAGTAAAAGGAGAAGTGTTTTGAATCTGTGATGCCGTGTCTATACTCATACGAGCTCGAAGCGCTAACCATGAACCATATGAGCACCATGACCAGATAACATGTCATCTTGAAACATAAACACCGAGCGAAGCAAAATCGGCCATGTTCAATCTTAGTCCTCATGAGCCATCGCTTGCAAGTCTATCCAGTGTGCTCCGTATTCAACGGCAGCAAAATAGCATCTATCTAATATGCGTAAGGTGCGAGGTTCAATTCCTACACGTTTCCAATAGGTACAAGCTTTCCCTTGGTGTGGTACCCAGCTTCTGTGGACGGAAATGCTTGGAAAAGCGGAACTTGAACCAAACCTTGTGTAAACAAAAACAAATTGGCAGTGGCTTTATTTGGCTAACCCTAAAATTCAGCGAAAAGCAAGCACGCTTGCTAAGCGTCTGAGGCTCATCCATGGCAGCTCCACTATACGATCGCGACAGTCGTTCTATATATACCCACACTACCGCGTGGCTATGACGTCGTATCACATAAGATCTACCCAAAGGTCACCCAAGGTTAAAAGTCAACTAAATGTGGGCCAAGGTCAGGGGTCGAGGATTCGACACCATAACTAGCGCATATGGTCATACACGGCTATCGATGGTTGGGCTGAAGGTCGTTCACCGTCGTTGTGCTGCCTACCCGAAGACCGCTTTGCATAGCGTAGTGAAGCTTTTCGCTTCAAAACTATCTTGTGCCATTGCGCTCTTTGACCACACCGCTCTTTCGCGACGAAAATGTATTATCAGCTACGAGTGAACAGAATTTCTTTGGGCGCGGGCTTCTATGAAGATCCAAGCAACCTCTCACTCAGCTATCACTAATGTCATGCAGTCTCGTTGCTTTGTTGCATGCGAGTCAGCGACCTACCAACACGTGCTGCGGAACGCGAATCAAGAACTCCCACTGAGGTCAGACGAGCCATGAATATTTTAGCTTATTGCCGCGCTTCAGGGCGCGGTGGACGAAGCGAGAGGAGCATGAATAACAGAACTTGATTACGCTTTGCCTGTCTCTCGCGTCTCCGCAATCTTCTGTGCAGAGTCCGATGGGGAAAGTGTTCCGCTTCACGTTCCCCTACCTACGCATTCGTTAGCATCCTTTCAGGGCGGCGTTGAATAGGCTGCAGGTGGCCATAGTAAGCGGAAGCGTCTGCCTTGTGCTGACCTACCGTCAGGTGGCGAAACGCAATACAAGTTCCGAGGAGGCCTGAAACGAAGCATTCTGGAACACTTGGCACGGTATTTTCTCGTTCTCTCTTGTGGTGGCTTTTTTTTTTTGTTCTTTGTTCTCTCACCTTAAAGAGTTGAATGCGCAGGTTCTCGCCGGCACTATGCAGGCGGTGTTGTGAAGCTGACGCACTCTGTTTAGTGCACGCGAAACTTAATTTAAGCTCGCCTAAGCACTGCCTCAGTGAGGAATGCCATGATTGGAGCTCGTTGATAGCGCGTCATTCTTACGGCGCGCTAATGAAACCCCACGCTTGAAGCCTAAAACACAAACACCGAGAAACAGCGCGCAGTCCTCTAGTGTTTGCTCCTTCTGTTTTAGGTGATGAGATTTGCTAACTGTCACTCAGAATACTACCAGAGCCATTTCCCACAAAGTTTTCCACGCGCAGCGTTCTAACGTTCCGGCTCTCTGGCAGTTCAGACTCTGCCGGTAAACCATCGTTTCAAAATCATTACTCGTGCGTTTTGTCGACTGAATGAGGCACAAAAGATGCGTAACCTTGTCAGCAATGTTCACCCGCGTTATCTGACGGGGGTTCCTATAGCGACTAGTGTTATTGTCTCACACAACAACTTTTTCCGCATCCTCTTCCGTTTTTCAAAATCAGATAATACAAATAAATCGAAGTCTCCTATCCAGCTCAAACATTGTTAGCCTTTAATCGAAAACACCTCCATCCCCAAATATTGGCTCTCTCCTTCGATTTAATTTCTAACAGACGGCATTTTGGCAAGAAAGGAGAGCTGCTTGAATACGAGTTGATGCGATAGTACCGAGTGTCGCCAAGCAATGAACCGAAACACGACAAAAAATACAGGAAAATACAGCAGGCATGGGGCAGTGGGAGTAACAGCCGGACCAGAAAGCCGGAGGCCAGGCCCACGACGAAGACAAAGAGTTCGCGTTGTCGCACCGAGACAGAGAGGCGCAGAGAAAAAGTAATTTAATGAAAGGAAAGGTGCCAAGAGAGCGTTTTCGCGTCTCCCTGAGTTAGCCGAGACACTTAGGCGCGGTGTTATAATGGCGATTCTCTGTGCAGAGCGGGCAGGGGGATTAACGTATCATAACAAAGCGCGCATGCCTTGGACTTCTCTCGTGACCTCAAGTGCTCACATCACCTTTCGGCTAAAGTCTTCAAGGCGCCGGACACGCACAGGCAGTCTGTGCTGATTCGCTATGCCTCTCTCGGAATCACACAATCTGGCTGATGAGTCATCGGCGAACATTTCCGCCATCGTTTGTGTTCCATCAGGTTCTGTTTCAGAAAACAGCGTCGGACTAATCGCGGTCTCTGCGAGTGCACTCCATTCTTGCATTTCTTTGGTATTAGCCTAAAGAACAGATTATGGCGTTACTTATTGAGCAGAAGATAAGGTGTTCGGACCCTATGGACCACTTAGTGGATATTACTGAGCTTCGGCCTGTTGTCCTAGAGGTTCGGGTGACATGACTAACGGTTGCACCATTGATAATTGTGCGCAAGCATTCTTGCAGAGACTAGTTCTCTCACTTACGGCGCGGTTCAGGTGTCCAAAGATATACGAGACAGATACTGCGCCACTGTCCTTTCCCCAAAAACCAATTATTATTATTTGCCAAATGAGGCATTCTCGATTCAGTCAAAAAAATCATTGAAAAAGATTATTTGTTCACTGTAACGCGGTTGTTTCAATACTTCTAAAAAGTATTGGTCATCACCTCTGAAATATGTTCATCTTATCTTATGTGTATTGATTCTTGTCTCGTGATTTGCTCCTTGTTAGTGTTTAGCCTCTTAACTGTTAATACTCCTGCATTCACCCTGTTATGCGTCGAGTGAATATTGCACACTCGTCCGCTGATTTTGCCGGGCCAAGTCCTTCAAGCCATTGGTGGCTTTGACAGGCCCGTTTCTTGTACTTTGAATTCTTTTGTGCAATAAAATTATTATTATTATTATTATTATTATTATTATTATTATTATTATTATTATTATTATTATTATTATTATTATTATTATTAATATTATTATTATTATTTATTATTATTATTAATATTATTATTATTATTATTTTTATTATTATTATTATTATTATTATTATTATTATTATTATTATTATTATTATTATTATTATTATTATTATTATTATTATTATTATTAAAGCTGTATAGCTTTCCTTTGTAGCCGTATGGCAGCGCTTGGGTGAATTCCAGTGACTAAATACTCCCTTGTTACGAAAATGAGCACATCTGCATATATGAGTATTAACCGATTATGGCTATCCGAACAATTTCCATCCGTGGAAAATGGATCCGAACGCCGGAAACGAAGTGAAAACCAAAGTGCTAGCACCTAACCCGCATTTCGCCCAGTTACACAAACCACTCTCCATTTTTTTTTATTTTACCTCTCGCTACGCTTCTGTAGAACATACGTAAAGACAGGGATGTCGCAATTCCTTATTTCCCTCTCTGCCACAGAGCGCATGCATATTTCATGTGTCGGAACGACTACTCCATGATACCGGGGTTCATCCAACTCTGCGTCTATCCTTTCCGAGCCCGCGAGGGTTCAGCCTCTTGGTGAACTTGTAAGACCACGTGTAGGCTCCAGAGCAGGGGTTACGCTGCGACTAGAGTCTCAACACGTGTACTCGTTCGTTTAAGTATTCGCGGTGCTTGGTGATACTGGAGATCCCTCGGCTTGCGTACCTGAGGAAAAAGTGAGCTCACGGAGCGCCGGAGCGCTAACGAGGAGGATTATCTTCCGTGCGTAACGTCTTACTGAGCGTTACGGTGTGGAGCTTTATAGTACAGCAGACGGGGGGACCGCGTTCTATTATGCATACACAAAAATCTCCAGACGCGTACAATCAAAGACATGTTCTTTGCGAGCCTTCACTGTGGATAAAAGAGACCTTTGCTGTTGTATGTGCGTGAGAATATGATTTTTGTATGAATCCCTGTATGTAATGAGCGAGAAACTTGGTCTTAGAATTTCCACGGAGCAACCGTATATTTTTTTTTTTGTGCGCATATCAACGGCGGAATTAAGATGTTTTGCATGTAAGGGCGTGGCCCAGAGTTGTCTCTATCGCCCAACGAAATAAAGAGACTTGGATTGCATGGGTTGGAAGTCAGCGAACTGCTCCGAAAAGAACGGCGTTATTGGGACAGATACGAATAAACTAAATCGAATCGTCAAAACAAATAAAACGCAAAATGTGAACAATAATCTGTACGTACATCGTCTATACTTTAATGAAAAGTTACATAAAAAAGTATAATACTCTGGTGAATCCTTCTCATAAGACTCTAGTAGCAGAATACAAATGCTTAAAATATGTGTCTGCCACCTAATTAAGCAAAATAAAATAAATAAAAATCAAATAAAGTAAGCAGTAAGCCTTCTAGTAACTTCTACTAAAGCAACCGTCTAAGCGGGTGTTTTAAGTTACAAGCAATAGCTTGCTGTAGTCCTCACGGGGTAGCCTTTAAGCCTCGTTTCCCGCCCACCAATTTCTGCAACATTCTCAGCAACAGAGAAGACACCTTGTATTCAAATGATTTAACGACGATTCCAGTGTTGTTTCGATTGTAGTTTTGCAACCTTGAAAAAAAACTGGCGGCTCTAACACTTGAGGCAGTTTGTTATTCAAAAGCAGTCATATCAAGAGAAACCTAATCACGGCACCCTCAAGCGTTCTCAGCCATGATTGTTGTGCTTTCCCTCTCCTATCTTAGCTGTGCATCAACGCCGGCTTTAGCAGAAAATATCATGTTTTTCCTATCAATTATACCAGGTATATCAAGGAAGACTAGGTCATTTTCACAAATGTGCTCTCTGGGGTAAAAAAAAAAGATGGCTTTTGCGGCATAGTATAACCAGTGTTGGCTGACACCGGAAAGCTGGTGACTTGTCTTAAGTAGTAAAGTGGGTTATTTCTGATAATAACTTTTTAGCTATCAAAACTAGGCAACGGGTTTCAATTAGAGGTTTGTAACTGGTGGTTAGTAATAATGATGTCAGTTATTTGACGTAATTTGGCTTTTTGGACTAGTTACGTGCCTTGGAAAAGTTGCTTTGTCTTCATGCTCTTCGAAGGCGCCTGTATATTGGCACAATATAGCCGAATTTTTTCGAGCCATAGCGTCGAGGATAATCGCGTTTTCGAAATTCTAGAAACGTATACAGTTATTACGAACGCCCGGCACCGCTACAAATCTCTAATGGCAACTAGGCGCGTAACTCTAATAGTTAAAAAGTAATTATTACAAATTAGTTAACTACCTTACTTCTTAGGACGATTATCCGGTTTTCTGGTGTCCGCCAGCACTGGTAATAAAATGCTCAAAAGCCATATTTTCCCCAAAAGCCTATTTTTGAAAATAGCTTAGTCTTCCTTGAAACACCTGGTATAATGAGACATGCGCAAACGCTACAAATTAAATTTCATAATCGTTCCGAGATGCGCGGTTTAGCTGAAGCACGTCTAGTTCTTTCTTCTGACCGAAAAAGAAAAATACAAATAAAAATAAAAATAAATAATAAAATTAATCAATAAATAAAAATAAAGTCATGGCGTAGAGCTGGAGGGGCGCATACAACAACACCGTTATTCCCGCAGTCAACTTCCACAAACATAGATCCGAAAAGATAGAGCCGACCTTAGCAAGGAGAAGTAGCCTGCAACAACTCCAATTAAATTATTAAATTCTTGCTTTCGAAGCACACGCATTAAAACATATTCGCGTTACGCACTTGTAATCGTCCTGTGAGTTTGTTTGTTTTTTCTTCTCTGAGGAACTGGCGCTGGTGAGATTTTTGCCTCATCTCCTGTTTCTTTTCATTTCGCAATTCGCAAGTGCGCTACTAGTAAAAGCCCCAACAGCTCGGCAATACAGACAAGCCAAAAAGTTGGACTGGCTAAAGGTTCACACTTGCAGAAAAATTAGTTTCACACCAGGACCAAGATGGAAGAAGAGACACGAAGCACACTAAGTCCAGAGGTGCGTACTGCCTTTTTCTCTTTGTTCGTCCCCGTTTTAGACAGTAATTTTCTTTAAGCATTCACAATACAGGACGCCCTCAGTAACCCTATAATGACCGAGGCGCTGTGTAATGACAGTGAGTGACAAAGACAGAGCACCTAATTCTATTGTGAGACTAGGATCACATAGGTCGTTCAACATCAGCTCATATTACGAAGCGGTGCCGCTCGTTCCTCGCAATCTCAGCGGGAAGCTTTACTCTGAGAACTGTATCCGTTGGAGCTCTTCCATCACTTTTTGAAGGACTAAAGATAACGACGGAGGCGTTATCTTCTCGACTTTCTAGCTCACTAACTCAAGCGAAGACAACATTGCGCAAATTCTCTCCAGCATCCCGAAAAGCTTCCAGGTTTCAAAGAGCTCAAACTAGCATCGCTTCATATTAAAGTTTCACTTATCTCCTCGCGTTCTGTAGTGACTTCTCCAAAAAAAAAAATGGCTCCCGTTCCTAACATTGCGGTCTATCTGCTCAATTTTTTTTCTACGAAAAAAATAATGCTGTCTTCACAGTTTTATTAGACTGTTCGTACCCTCCCACATCATTATTTATTTTTTTTATTTAATCTGCTATTGCTGTCAACCACGGAGCTGTCTAGTGTGTGAAACAAGTCTTCTTTCAGCATTAATCAACTGCCTGAAATGTAGTGCGAAGAATTGTGACGCAGTAATGATTCGTTCAGGCGTGTGTTTTACTCTCGTATGTTCACAAGCATGAAAAAAAATCAATTGTGCTCAAATAACGCAGGATTGAAGAAGGAACACGATCTAGTATTGTCCACCTTTTTCCGTGTGCTAATGACCATGGATTCATTTGTCTTGTGCCTATCAAGCCATAATATGTATTGAAGAAATAAGGAAAAAAAACCCTAGTTCGTGTTTGTTCGTTTTTTTTTTCTTTCGGGAATACATTGCCTGCAGCAGAGCGCCCAATGCACGGATAAAAAAAAATGCTGAGAGATTTTTAACGCGATAGCGTTAGAGTGGGCGTTCGGCGGAAAATCTGTGCGCTTTGTCACACAAATTTAGGATTGGTTGACAGGGTTGTGACGTCACACGTTGAGTTGTGGGTTGAAAATGATTAAATCTCGGGTTAATTCTGACTAAAAGGTTTCAGCATGACAGAATTGTCAATAACTAAAGAGACCTAAATAAATTACATTACGGAAATCTAGTTGTGACTTGCGGATTTTAAGCATAGTTCACATAGAGATCGCGTGGTGCCGGATTTGAACTTATTAGCAGTTCCCGGAAGTGTCTCGTTTGACGCAGCGTGTAAAGCAAATATGCTATCTAAAAAGAGAGCCCAATGCAGTGTCATTCCTTGAGAGAAAAATAAACATGAATAGCAAACAGAAGGTGCGCTTATCTTTCTGGGGAAGATGTTTTATTGTGTCCTGCAATTCGCCTTCCTTTTTTTTCTGCTTTGGGAGGGCATGTTCCCGGATGTCGTTGACAGCTCTGTAGAAGTGAGCTACCGAGCTCAAAACGAGAAAGTAACAAATACAAATATACGGCTGGTTGAAACTAATTAATCCTTCTTCTTTCTTACTTAAAGGAAAAAAGCAGCGGTTCTTTCCTTCGACTTGCGTCGCTCGCGTTGAAATGAGTTTCAGTGTTTGCACCGGCTGCGCCACTGGCTATTTTTTATTATTTTTATTTCTTTCCGTGGCTCCTCCCATTTTCGTTGATTTTCCCTTGCAGGGTTTCTGGAGACAAATTTTTAATGCCCCACCACGCCAAGTTGTTTTGCTCATGTCCAACATGCTTGGACGAAAAATTTAAAACATTGAAAAACTGTAAGGTAATAGTAATAATAATAATAATAATAATAATAATAATTGGTTTTGGGGGAAAGGAAATGGCGCAGTATCCGTCTCATACATCGTTGGACACCTCAACCGCACCGTAAGGGAAGGGATGAAGGAGGGAGTGAAAGAAGAAAGGAAGAGAGAGGTCCCGTAGTGGAGGGCTCCGCAATAATTTCGACCACCTGGGGATCTTTAACGTGCACTGACATCGCACAGCACACGGGCGCCTTAGCGTTTTTCTTCCATAAAAACGCTGCCGCCGCGGTCGGGTTCGAACCCGGGAACCCCGGATCAGTAGTCGAGCGCCCTAACCACTGAGCCACCGCGGCGGGGCGTAAGGTGCTGCCATAAAAATATTGAAGGCAATGGTGCATTCTTCTAATGTGTAGCAAAATATTTATTTTAAGTTGTATCCATCGCTCGCATCTAGCAGTTCAGACTGCCATAGAAAACCAACCAATAGGGAGCGCTTTTGACGGCGGCAAAAACGTTAATAGCAAAAAAAAAAATCAATCCTGTCGACGGGAGATCTGAGGATATATTTATTGTTCTAGTGAAATCTTTCAATATACGAAAAAATTGCGCTCATAAACTCTTTCCCGTTGAAAAATGCCTTTGTCCAGAATTGTTGGGTTTGAAGTATTATTCTTTCATTTTGCTACCTTCATTTATGAAGGCATGTTTGGAGAGCTTTGCGTCAATACAGAGCGAACTTCTCGCGGGAATAGACATAAGTGGGCGCCACTTTCAGAGGACTCACTTCGAAATGAATTCACGCCTCTTTTCATTCTTGGTTTTAGAGCCTCAGTGAGAATACGCACGTGGTCTGAACAGTTCATTTGTAGCGAATTGGTTGAAACGCCTCGGCAGTCACTGCTCGCATAGTTCTGGGATGACTAACCTGGTCATATCTTTGTAAACATTCATTCGTTTCAGACTGTTGCAAACAAGCAATGTTCCACGAGAACTTCTTGTTTCCTTTTATGCGACAGCGCATTTTCTTCGATGTCAGATATTTTAACAATGCTCAATAGCGTTTAATGTTCATATTGTTCAGGACCACCACGCAACTGCGTTGACGTTACAAAGTGTTAGTATAACGCAACGATATTTCATGCTCACCTCTCATTCCACCGCGCACATTATTTAGCATTAGGATCTTTTAGCACGACCAGTCACCTCTGATAGCTTCACGTCGTGGTTTTTACTCAGCGAAGCTCAGTGGCAACATGTTGTTTCGCATGTTTCTTTTCTGAAAACCATGCACATATGTTCCTAATCAAATTATATAAAAAGGGACAGATGCAATGCAGTGGTAAAACACAACATTGTCTTAATAGCGCATTTAGAGCTGCTTTATGTCTATAGCTTCTAATAAAAATATTACGTTTTATTTAGATGCAGTGCGGGGTTGAACGCGTTGAATATGAAGGGCTATTCCTTGACGTCACAGTCTCTGAATGTCCATATCGTGAGTATAAAAGCTGAAAAGCGTCAGTTGCGAATTCCACGCAAAACATCTTCAAACAACTTGTATTCAGACAATGCAGCCACTTTCGAGCTAGAAACAGAGTTCCCTTTTAAAATATCCAAGAACTGTTTTAATTATGCGGCTCCAACGCAGGGCAATGCAGTTATAGCATCATTCGCTCCTTTAAACGCCGAGATTTTCGTGCTTCCCAAAAAACTAAAACTCCAGAATAGATGAAACACTTGCGGCCGGGAAACGGGTCTTAAGACAAATTAGAAGGGCCGTGTTAGATATTTTCATTTTTTTTTGTTTTAAATTTAAGCAAAGAAGAAAAATGAAGAATCAAGTTCTTACCTCAAAAAGTTTTTCGTATGCAATCTTTGAATTGAGAAAGAGAAGAAACGTGTTTGTTATTCATTGGCGTTTGTCGATTTTATGTCATGCTTGTTCTGCGTCCCTGATGACAAACTCGTTTCTGCATCGCGTGAAGCAAGCAAAGAGGTAACACTGCGAGGCCGGTCTCTCCAGCTGCGGTGTTCGTACTGAATATTTATCAAATGCGATCTTCACATCATATGTAATTCTCGTAAAATTGTATCAATTACATCTAATAATACAAGGGTAGACGGGCGGGATAGTGCTGTGCGTGTCTTGTGTGTCCCTTCTACGTCCGCGTCTTTTGCGCTGTTTAAATCGAATCTAATAATAAACCATTTTATGTGACCTGCGCTAAGCTCATGACGTGAATTCTTCAAGAACATGGAGAATACATGGACATACAACAGTGTACTGGTATTAAGTGTCCAAAATCACCAATGTAAATAAATCATGGTGTGTAATGCTAGCAATCAAACAAATATCACGGGGCTGACGACGAAGTGCTGATGAGAACGTAAATAATATGTACAGAACACAGCAACCAAACCCCAGTCAATAATCTTGTTTCCAGTAACCCCTTCTGTGTCGGAAATTATTTACCGGAAAATCTGCCCATCGTAATATAAATCTGTTTTGCGCTCAAGAAGAATAGGCAGCTGTGGTATTTGTTCTCCATGCATCAGGGCAGACATCGGCCTTTGTGGGTCGTATCATATCCCGATCCGTTTCATTTTCCCTTCCATTTGGCTGTGACGTCAATGTGACGAAAGCAACACCAGGTAGGAAAGTGAATGGCTAATCACATACACAGCCAACCTGGTCGTGGTGCCAACGCTAGCCAGCCTGATGACTCCACATCCCGTCCGGCTGGGCCGCACGAACCACTCTGCACCAATCCGTTGCACAAATGACGCCCGGTTTCTCTGACGAGACTGAATTAGCGGCGACAAAACTCGTGAAGCGTGTCAAACGTGTCGATGTGCTCCTTCACTCGTAAGCATCGGCGCAGGTCGGTAAGTGTGACGTGGGCTCGAGAGGCGTTGATGCAAGCAGGTGGCGTCGTGGGCATGCTTCTATCGCGGCCAGCGTAGTGATTTGGTTTATGGGGGATTTAACGTCCCAAAGCGACTCAGCTTCGCGATTGCTCTTCCGCCGTACGGCAATGGGAGCAGAAACCTATGGTCACGTTTACATGAATGCGACAGAAATCGACTCCAGTCCACCTTTGGAGGGAAAGTGTGAAGACGTCGAGGAAGAGAGTAAAGGACGAGTCACTCCTTTCCTTCTCAAAATCTGCTCTTTCCCTCGAAGAGCGGACTGGAGTCGACTTCTGTCGCATTCATGTAAACGCGTCTACTGGCAGAGAACAAAATGGAATGTAAAGGAAATGGATCGGGACAAAATACGGCCGCTGGAAACAATATTTCACCTTTTAGACTCAGAGCAAAAGACGCGACAGCTTGCAGAGGTGCTTTGAGGTCTGTGTCTGCTGTACCGAACTGAGCTCTGCTCCGAAATGACCGCACAGCAGGTCCGACTTCATACACTTGTGCAGAGGACGAACGATGCATAGCTGTCAGTCTAAATTAAGCACGTAAGCTACAACTTAGATTAAACAGTTTCCTTGAGGCTTACAACTAAGTGCGTTTTTATGACGCTTTCAAATATTGTGAACATTCAGCTTCCAGCAGACTCCTTTTATTTATCTTCCTACTCAAGGAGAAAGATGTAAATGAACTTACGAGGTAATGGAATGTAGCATAGGGTCTACTTGTATTCAGTGAGTCTTTATAATAGCAGCAGCGCAGAGCTTAAGAAAACAAAAACATTCCACAGAGCTAGATATCGCAAATGGCGCCCTCAAATAGATCCTTAGACAGTTTATTTTTAGTTAATTTTCCCGGCGGGAGCTATATATATATATATATATATATATATATATATATATATATATATATATATATATATATATATATATATGTGTGTGTGTGTGTGTGTGTGTGTGTGTGTGTGTGTGTGTGTGTGTGTGTGTGTGTGTGTGTGTGTGTGTGTGTGTGTGTGTGTGTGTGTGTGTGTGTGTGTGTGTGTGTGTGTGTGTGTGTGTGTGTGTGTGTGTGTGTGTGTGTGTGTGTGTGTGTGTGTGTGTGTGTGTGTGTGTGTGTGTGTGTTTTGTGTGTGTGTGTGTGTGTGTGTGTGTGTGTGTGTGTGTGTGTGTGTGTGTGTGTGTGTGTGTGTGTGTGTGTGTGTGTGTGTCAGTACTAATGATACCACATTATTCCCTAATTTAGTACGACATACTTGAATGGTCGAGAAATCGGAAATTGCAATCCTGAAGGGACAGTGCTAAACGTCAATCTTGAGCTGTCTTGATTTTTGTCGCGTACGATGATTATTCTCGTTTACGTTAGCATCCAACGTGATTGTTTACGTTATAAAGCTTTTCTTTAGCAAATGTTTCCGACCCAGTAAATTCTTTCTGCAGCTTCTCCGTTTTACACTGTTACTGAATATTTGAGAAATAAGCAGCTAGTCGCATGCTTCAGGTGAAAATAAGTTTCACGTTTGTAGAAATTGGCGCTCAACTTCAACACACTGGCCTGGATGTTCACTGCTGCAATCCTTTTCTTCTGTTGAGTTAGCGGTGGCAGGTGAGCTTTGTCGAGAAGGCAGAGTTGGGGTGACTACTGCCGCATTGGAGTGATATGCATGCTCTCGCAAAGGCTGCCATAAGGAACATGGAAACGATTGTGTGGAAATAAATCTTTCTTTTTCTTTGATGGCTGAGTTCAAGAAGTAGGTATTAAGAAGAAAAAAATAGTGGTGGTTTTGCTCTGGTTAAAAACCTGGAGTGACGCGATAGCTACAGCTGGCCGAGTGGAACTTGGTCACGTGACCAACCACGTGACGAACCACGTGATCAGCCACGGCTCCGCGCCGCCGGCAGCTGCTCCGCACCACGTGACCAACCACGTGACAGCGTGGCGGCGCCGCCACGCTGAAGGCTCGAAATGCTTCATGATGTAGCTATCGCTACAAAAATCTAAAACTGATGCACACTACTACTTTTGAGCTTCAAGAAAAGCTGTGACACGCCCAAACAGTTCGGCCACAAAGTGCTTACAAATCGAGGGACATCCATCTCTTTAATGCTTAGACCAATCAGGTCACTGAAAGCGCCGTTCCAGAGGTTTTGTGATGCAAGGGAGAAGGAAAAGCGCTGACCTCTTTATAAGTGCATACTCGTTTTTCTGCATGCGAGAGTAGAAAGAATAATTTCACCTGTCTGATTTTTTAACGCTTAGGACGCTCTGGCGGGCTAGTTGGTTAATTTGAAACGAACGCGTAAAACTCTAGTAAAATGGGTCTGTGCTTATGTGTGCCTCGCGTCCCGTCCTCTTTGCGCACTTTTACCCGTACGGATAGCAAGCTCTGTACATGGTGCACTATGAGTTAAACTAGAATTACGTAGTCAGGGAAGAAATCTTGCACTCGAGGACTTCAAATAGAGAGCTTCGCCTCTGAAGTAGTTGGGACGTTCGCTCTTATATGAATAATCCACTGTTATTGCGATAAGTCGTTTTTTTAATACAAAAAATGCTTAGTGAATATGAGTCCGCACATGTTTCGAACAGCAATCGCATGCAGACTTAAGAAAATAACGCTTATGCATTCATCCTTACCAAGTTCTAGCTCCTTATTCATTTGCTTCAAATAAAACATGCGCTTGAGTTGTGTAGGTTATTGCTTTTCCGACACCGCAGGGCAGTCTCTCGACTCGTGTTTTCAATACATTGTTTCCGCGTCGACGAGTAAGGTTACAGGTCGCGTGGAAACATGGAGATTGCGGGATGCGTTTTCTTTGGCGATAAAACCAGGAGCGCAACGCTAAGAACGCAAACATGGAACAGAGCGATCGCTGTTTACTCATGGTGTTGAAAGGCGGCAGTACGATGTCATTGCGAAATGATGCCACTCCGCCCCTTGGAAGTTACCGTGCGTGAACATGGAGGCGACACCACGCGCAGCCTTTCCTTGCCGCCGGCGCTTATGCGGGGCGATTTCCGCTTCACGAAGGCTGAACACAGAAGAAACACCTTTACAACCTCAATAACCTCTGGCATTTCATACAGCTTGTCGGGGTACCAACCTGAGCGTTGCATATATCACATATTTTTTTTCTGGTTTTTCACTTCGATTCTGCGTGTAGGTAGTTGTCTAGGTTGCTCACAACTGAATGCGCAGGTTGCGATGACGTCAAAGGTCACGTGATCTCTCTCAACCAGTCAACAGTTTAATAGTCACTTGCCACGGTGGTTGGGCTGCTCGCAATCAGTGGGCCATGTTATGATGACGTCACAAGGTCACTTAACACTCTCGACCAGTCTGGGTGACTCATCAGGCCAGATTTAAATGACATCGTAAAGTCACGTGCCGTCTACCGACCAATCAGTGAATTTCGTCTCGGATATTGGCGGGATTCTGGTCTGGCGACACCTCTAATACAATCGCGTCAAAACTGGTCAAATATTTCGCAATTTTTGTTCGGCTGCGCAAGAAAGCAAGCTATTATTACGGTATTATTAAGTTATTATTAATATTATTATTATTAAGCGCGCCGCACCGTGCTACTTTCACGATAAAGGCCTCTATGTCCCGCCTTCTTTGTTCGGGCATGTGGATGCTGTAAAAGAAGTAATATACGAGAAAATAATTAGAAATGCTTGCGTGATTGGCGCCCCATACAAATATGCAATGAAATCTTATATGCTTCTTCCCATTACCAATGACAGCATGAGTCCGGTTAATTATTCGCTACAGGAGATCAACAGCGCTGTATTACACCGGTCTCTTCGGAAAGGCGCATGCAATTAAGGGGAAACTAAGCGCGAATGGCTCTAATCCATATCCTGGCGGTACGCGCATGTCAGGCATAATGAAATGCCCGCCGGCGAAACTTAATTCGCGCCGACCGAATCCCTTCCATTCGATCGACACCTGAGGCTTTTCTGTGTTGCTATATGCGTTGTACGGCATATTCATTTCACATGTTTTAAGTTACACCTAGTATTTTTCTAGACAAGAGTACCAATCAGCCGTGAACCCCAGCGCACTACAGCTTACCCCTGCTTCATGCAGACTCCAGTCTATATTCTTTAAATATGAAGAAACGTAAACGAAGAGGCAGTAGCACGTTTCAGTACTGAACTGTGTAGTGCTGGATTTAACAGCCTGTTTTTTTTTTCATGCAGCTAGCTGAATTTACTGTTATATGCTCTCTCCCATGGGCTGCAATGCCTTTCCGGCAAAGTACGTTGTTCGCAAGGAACGTTGTTTGCTACAGTACAATAAACGCTCAGTGCGAATTCAGGATCTATTTCTGCCCCTTACGGCTGCCTTCTAAAGGAATGAAGTTGACGCGTTCTTGGTTTTCAGTTTTGTCTTCCAAGGGCCCGGGCACTTGCACATGGTTGGAGTTAACTGCTATTTAGTATCAACGATTGAGACGCTAGTAGGTGTGAAAGATATTCCTTTTATTTAGGCTTTGTGTGTTCCACCGTATACAGGGACTTTGCGCTCGGTGCAGTATTTCTTCCATCGAGTCCTGCTGTTTTGTAGTAATAGCTAAATTACGGTAGCATTTCGGGCCTTCAGCATGGCGGCACGCCACCCTGTGGCTGCGCCGCCACGCTGTCACGTGGTTGGTCACGTGGTGCGGAGCAGCTGCCGGCGGCGCGGCGCCGTGGCTGATCACGTGGTTCGTCACGTGGGTGGTCACGTGACCAAGTTCCACTCGGCCAGCTGTAGCTATCGCGTCACTCCAGGTTTAACCAGAGCTAAACCACCGCCAATTTTGTGTATGGGCTGTTTTGTTTTTATGTTGCTTTTTTTCTTGTTCCTCTGCTGCGGTTCAGTGTGCCGTGTCATTTCGTGCTTTGCGCATCACTTTCATCTTCTGTCTGCTCGTCCGTGGCTTTCTTCTGCCTGCCTGCTTGTAAACTGGTTCACCATTTACTCCTTCACAGTTGCATTTCGGACTTGCATTGCAACTCACAGTTGCATTTCACAGTTGCATTCCCCCCTTATGTAATGCCCCATTGGGGCCTTTAAGGGAAAATAAATAATGATGATGATGATGATGATGATGATGACTGTGTCACGCATGCGCTGCAAGTAGTCTCCGAGAAATTCGCCAATAGAAACGCCGCTGCCACAGCCCCCGTAGAAATATGGCTGCACCTAAAAGGGCAAACCAAAAACGGTACGCATACGATAGTCTCTTTTCAGAGGCCTATGATGGAAGCAAAAGCGACCTGCCGGGGATTTATTCAGGCATGTTCTGCTCGCTGGGGGCCATGGAGGCAATGGGAAGTCAGTCCATATAGTACGGTCGGATTTGTTCTATAAAGCCAGCTTCCTGGTGAGAAAAGTCGCCATTTAAATCAATGCGGGACCACTCAGCCAGAAAGGTGGCATCAGGGGTATGAAGCTCCAGCCTTCCGCCTCTTCGTCATCCATGGGTTTCCCTATTTACTTCTACGCCTGACCGTCCACTGATTCACACGAGATGCGTATGGATGCGCACGCACAACTTTTTTGGAAGAAGTGCGCAGGCCTACGGTGTTTTCGGACTGTTTTCTTCTCCTCCCGTTTTCTGGGGGTCCTGTATGGCGTCACCCGTTGCGTATGCTGTCTCCCAGAGGGTCAAAAGCATAACATGTAGTTCAGGTTTTCTGGTATTAACGCAGTCTCTCTGAAGAGCCCCCGCTACTGCGTTTATTTTTTTTTTTTTCCAAGGCAGGAGCTTCCATCGACTAGTCACGTAGGCCATACGTTAGGAACGAGTTTTTGCTACTAGTTTTGTGTTGGGCTCATAGTTCGCGAGATGTGCTTTTGGGTTTATAATAATGCATGCTTTTCACGAAGCTTTCTGCTCGTGTTCACAAGTGCAACACTTCTAATTCGATGTCGCGAATATGGAGGTTCTGTTAAGTCTTATTTGTTTTAATCGTCCTTAAATTACGTATGAAGGTAATTTGCGTGACCCTTTGAGAGGACTGGGCGGCTGCAGCCGTTCTAATTAATTCATTGGGAGGTTGGCGGAGCGAATATGGCTTTCATCTGCCGTGAATTTCTTACGCCTTATTATAGGATCTAAATCAAAGGAAAGTAAAAACACCCCTACGAAAATTTTTCTAATAAACGAGGCTGAGTGCCAAGCAAAACGAAATGACTAATGGCAAGGCAAATATGTGACGAAATGTGTCAGCCGCAGGCAATAGAGCTCATGCTGATTGATGCGGACGAAAAAAAGAAAGAAAACTGCCGAATGACGACAGACACTTCCTGAAGTAATTTTTTGTTGTTTTTTTCTTCCCATTGAATAAGCCGAAAAAGCCTAAATGAAGTTACACAATCATATTTACGGCCTTCGACAGAGCAGTTTAAAGAAAATCCTAAGAGTAAAAAATAAAGCAAAGTCAAGCAAAACGTTTAACGAGACTGCGTAGTACGAAACTGTCTACCCCATAATATGTGCTACGACTGGAATTGCTTCGCTGACGAAGTTTTGTCCCCTCTCTGCAACGTGCCCGAACCAAAATAAAAATCGTTTCGAGAGTAGTGATTATCAACGTACGAGCCATAAGCAGATGTTCGTAATGAACTAGAATTTCATAGACAGCCGGATTACGAATATTGCCGCTGATGTCTCGACTTGTTGAAATTTCACGTGGGGAGGTGGGGGGAGGGGGGGGGGGGGGGGGTCCGCAGCAAATCCAGTGGTCTGCGTTGTGGACAGGAATTCCAAATTGCCGCCCACAGGCTATACGATTCCGAATTTCCATTTCTTGCGGCTCGCTGTTCCACCTATTGTGAACAATAAAAAGAGCATGCGTCAACAAAATGTGCTCCTAGAGAGTGCAGGGCACTATAATTTAGGGATTTTTTCGGTCCTGCATATCAGTTGGTAGCGAAAATTGGCCTTATTATTCTTTCCCTCACTGTGTCACACTGTTCTGCATTCCATGTATCATATTTTGTCTTTGAAATCCGCTGTTCTAATGAAGTAGCATGAGAGCAGTCCACTTTGCTCGCTCCGAGTATGAGCATTTTTTTCTCTGGTTTCACAATAGGCATCCAAGCGTGACAGATACCCTACGATACTGAGGGCCACTTCTCTCGGCATTTATTGCTTTGTCTGCATTTCCAACACGTGCGCCAAATTTAAACCTCGAGAACCTCATCTTCTCGTCTCTCGCGAGCGGATTACGCCACGAACCGAGCAGCTGACATCATGGAAAGTATGTTCCCACCTGTCTTCATTCGTTTAAACATACTTTCATGGTGGGTGAGGATAGGCTTACACGCCTTGCGTGGGCAGGTGGAAACGTGTATGACTGCGCAGTCCTCTTGTGTGCGAGCCCGTACGAGGCAGCTCTTGCTCTGTCCACGCACGAGAGTTTACGAGAGCAGCGTGCGTGGGCCTCTTGCTTGTTATGCATTTCTCAACATTACTTGTTACCACACAACGCAATCTATCTAAGCTTATCCTGCGTGAGCAAGGGTCATGTGGCTGCTGCTAGCTGAATAGAATTGTGTTTTCGATAGTGATTGTCCTAACCTTTGCACGACGAGCCCTGTTGGCTTCAGTGAAAAAAAAAATTATGCCAATTTTCTAGACATCTAAATAAACAAAACGAGGTAATATCGCTTACCCAGACGTCTAAACGATATATGTTCTGTTCGCTTCCCAGTCGATGCTATTGTTTTTTTTTTCTTTCCAGCGAAAGAGCATACGTCCGTCATGGCCCTGCTGGCCAATAGGGCTTTTCCGTGACAAGGATGCGTGGGTGGACACCGGCTTATCTCTAGAAAGGATCTCTAAATCTATCGAAAACTAACATTAAAGAATCTAATTATTCGGAGACATAACTACCATGTTAAGAAGGCTCACTATGTGAAATAAAAATGCAGAATCCTAATAATGCGCATTTGGAGACCCAATATTCTTTTGAAACCAATTCAGGCATTGTACCCTGACAACAAGGTCAAAAAGCATTTTTGCAAAAGGCTTACTTCTCCAGCTTTAATACAATGTATAGAGCATTTACAGGAAGAATTGTGTTTAACTGCAACCAAGGAAAATTTTATCCGCCCACAATTGTTTATCGAAGGGCGACAATGCTAGCTCTAAAATTAGGCATTAAACAGCACCTTACCTTGGCATAGTTTGCCGTAGTTTAGTCTAACTTCAATAACGATGCCTCTTAATTTCGCTTCTCCTCATTGTTTTCCCCTCCACTCCAAAACATCCACTGGAACGAATTCTTTTTCAACTACGAAGTTTGTGTGAAAGCTATATAGATTTCCTTTGCATCCGTATGACAGCGTTTGGGTGCCTACTAATGAGTAATTTATACCTTTTTTGCGAATCTACACCCCCTTGAGGTACTCTCCTAAACACAGGACCAAGATTGGACCAAGAGAACTATATATTGCACATAGTCTATGTGCACGCGTACTGAACTTTAATAATTTGTTTGTTAATTTCAAACGTGTCCCCTTTGGCAAAGTAACCTAATGTAAGAAGGTTTGCTTCTCTGGCGTATAGTGCAGCCCTGGCGGCACCCCTAGAAACTAAAAGGTCTCAATAGATGAGGACACGGGTTCTCCGTATATTACACAGAGTTATAGCTTAAAATCTCCCATAAATGTCCTATTACACGGCTAAGGAGCAAAACCCCCCTGATCGGTTACTTTCGGCAAAAATGGTTTGGTTTCGTTTATCGGGTTTAACGTCCCAATGCAACTCAGGCTTGAGAGACGCCGTAGTGGAGGGCTCCGGAAATTTCGACCACTTGGGGTTCTTTAACGTGCACTGACATCGCACAGTACACGGGCCTCTAGAATATCGCCTCCATCGAAATTCGACCGCCGCGGCCGGTATCGAACCCGCGTCTTTCGGGTCAGCAGCCGAGCGCCACAACCACTGAGCCACCGCGGCGGCTTGTAAAATTGGTACGGGGGGATTGAAGACCAAGAAGAACGGCAAAACGTTGCGGTCTTAATTCTGTTTCTTGTGTTATTCAAAGAGCTATTATTTATTATTCAGTAACAAAAATTGCGTTCATAAATAACAATTCTCTACTATATGGGTTCAAATTTGGTGCTAATATTTAATGGCATGGCTACTTTTGGCTAATTTAATCTTCAGTTCTGGATCCTTTTAAAATCTGCCCAAAGCCAAACCCTCCCTATACCCTTCAAGAGAAAAGTAAAATATGTAAGAACTGAATCCTACCGCTACTAACCTATGGAGCTGAAACGGGGAGGCTAACGCAGAGAGTTCAGCCTAAATTCGAGTCAACGCAGCGAGCTATGGAAAGGAAAATAATGTTAAGGGACAGGCAGAAGGCAGAGTTGGTCAGAGAACAAAACGTGGGTTCATCATCATCATCAGCCTGACTACACCCACTGCAGGGCAAATGCTTCACCCCTGTCTCTCCATTAACCCCGTTCTTTGCCAGCTGCGCCTGCTGCATCGCCGCAAACTTCTTAATCTCATCCGCCCACCTAATTTTCTGCCGCACCTGCTACGCTTGTATTCCCTCGGAATCCACTCCGTTACCCTTAAGGACCAGCGGTTATCTTGCCTTCGCATTACATGCCCTGCCCAAGCCCACTTCTTTCTCTTGATTTCGACTAGGATGTCATTAACCCGTGTTTGTTCCCTCACCCACTCAGCCCGCTTCCGATCTCTTAACGTTACACCTATCATTTTTCTTTCCATGGCTCGCTGCGTTGTCCTTACCTTAAGTTGAACTCTTTTCGTTAGCCTCCACGTTTCTGCCCCGTAGGTGAGTACTGGTAAGGTGCAGCTGTTGTATTAAGGTGGCTTAATGACATCCTAATCGAAATCCAGCAGACGAAATTGGCTTGGGGCGGGCATGTAATGCAAAAGGAAGTAACCGCTGGTCATTAAGGGTAACGTAGTGCATTCCAAGAGAAGGCAAATGTATAGCAGGGGACGGCAGAAAGTTAGGTGGGCGGATGAGATTAAGCAATTTGCGGGAATACGGTGGCTGTAGCTGGCACGGGACAGGGTTAATTGGACAGACATGGGAGGGGCCTCTGACCTGCAGTGGGCGTATTAGTCAGGCTGATGATGACGATAGTCTACAGTAAAACATATAAAGCCACCTGAGCGCACTGTAGTGCCTAAGTGCAAAGAGAGAGGCGAGTGGAGGGTTTGGCGATAGGCAATTTGCAAAATGCGCAAAAAAGCATTTGGCTAGCATACGCCTATTTACTACTAAAAGAGCTCTTAACATTTGAATCCTCAGTGACGGAGCGAAATAAGGCGGCGCGTCTGGAATCGCGGAGGATTCCACTCCTACCGCTCATATCGAAGAATTATATTACACACTATAGCGGAGCTTGTTCGAAGGGCCCTTTAACAGACAGACAAATTTGGCTGCATTCTTTTTTTCAGCTGCAAATAATCTCTCCCATAAACCGTCAGAAACAGTTTCACGCTCCAAAAGTGGCAGAGAGTATTTTCGATTATCTTTGGTAATAGATTCCCAGAAGTAAGCACAGACAGTTACAGGTCGCAAGAGATGAAAATCACGAATTATCTCGCGCACAATTGTTCTCGCTGACACTTAGTAAATTACCGCCTTACTTTGAGAACATTGTGGTTTTCCTATACTAGTCAAAACAAGCCAAGTGGTCTTCGGAAGAGTTCCTGGTTGCCAGATATTAAAAATACCTAGCACCACCACCTGAAGCACGCCGCGCGTGCTCTCAGGAAATGGGCCGAAATAAATTTGACTTTCTAGGCAAGGCCCTCGTGCAGTACGTCGCATTCTGTAGATTCGCTAGCATTTCTCACTGCGCGCCTCTGACCGCACACAGCCACGTATGCGGCCGAGATGCCGCACAGAGAAGCTTGCTGCCAGTTCATGGCAGCAAGCTGCCGCTCGCTCCGTTGTTCCCTTCCGAGACAAGAACTGCGCATGCGTGACTACAACACAAAGCGAGCGACGAGAGCCACCTACGCGGCCCGCTTAGTGTCTGCGGTAATCCCACATTTCTCGCCTCTGCTCCTCACCTCACCGCTTTTGTTTGTTTTTGTTGTGTTTTTTTTGTCTTACACCCTGCACCCACTGTAACACTAGCTGACCCAGGGCCCAGCAGGGCTCGAAACTAATCGCCTTCCTGTGCTCGAGACCACTCGTAGCTCACGGTGCCGCTTACGGAAGGAGTTCTTACAAGCATAATGAATCTCGTGCGCAAACACTGGGTGAGCTTGTGTACGCAACGGACGCCGTCCTCCGCTTACGGTTGCTGCGGGCTTTGCTTCTACACCATGCCGCAGTCGACGGCTGCGGCAAATGGAGTAAGTTTTGCTAAGCTGGGTTCCTGGTAAGGGCGAAGCAGCATTAAGGAGGTGTTTGCTTCGTTACGGAGCCCTTACTCTGCGACGGTTGGACAGACATGTCAATTTTTTGTCTAGGTTTACACTTGCAGGTGAGACGGAGCTTTCGTTTGGATGTGAATAGCGGGGCTGCTGTATGAACTCCCCAGGAGGCGTGGCACCGCAAAGCGGTGGCATTGAGATAATGCTTTCACTTTTTAAAGGAAGTCTGCGGACACCTCGCTCCACTTTTTTTTAATGGTGAATATTAATTTTATTGCAATTTATGGCTGTTTTGATATTCGTATGGCCGCGAAAGGCCATTTCTTGCTGAGAATATTGGGTAGAATAATTTTCCCACCACTCGATAAAACTTGCGACGTCAAGACCAATAAAGGACTCTGTGATCACCGTTTGAGAGTGGATGCTGATAGACCATAGCCTCAGCGATCTGCAAAAAAAAAAAAACCTTTCTTGACTTCAAAGCACTTTCCTTGCGAAAACGCCCGCTGGTGGCGGTGACATCTGTATTTAATTTTGCGGTCTTTCCTCTACTATGACAGCTCCTTTTTCTCTGAAAGTAGCCTCTTTGTCGCTACGGAGCACTGCTGTGTCCATATAGACTAGGTTCCATTTGTTCTTAGTCTTTCTTTACGATCGCACTACCAAAGCCGCACTGGGCACTTAGTTTTGTACCGTCCCGTTTGGAGCGTTTACATGCAAGATCAAAATCGAAGGCATAAAGAATACAATACAAAAAGCAAATCTCGATAGCCTTTACTGCGCTCAGGCTACTCATGCCCTCGTCGAGACTGTTCATTAGTCATTCAGCACCCAGGTAACTCCCGGATGTGATGATTTCGCTGACAGCCTCAGTCATGTTAAAATCACGATCATATTTCACCGCGCCCTCTGAACTACAGCAATGGCTTATATTGCGAAATAAAAAAAAATGGTACTTAAACTTCTCCTGTTGCCTTCATCTATCACTTTTCAGAGCGCAGTGTTCACCTGCGTGCATTTTTTTATTAGCTGAATATGTTGTTGAAAGACCGAATTTGTTTGGCAGTGTTTCCTTACACACTACATTCCTGCCCTGCGCCACCACTTCTGTCGTAAGAGGTGACGACTTCAGTATCTTCGGCTGTGACATTGATGTATACTTAAGTGCAATATTTTTCTCTCTTTACTCAAATACAGTGGCCGATTGTTTTGCTTTATGCGCGTACGAAGGCGCCGTCTATATTCACCGCACGCTTTTTATACCAGTACCTGGGGATGTTGGCTGAATTAGTACTTAGTCGAGCCTTACATCAGTGCTCCTGCAGCACATAATCCTTAGGGCGGTTTCGACATCGAGATGATAGATAGATGAAGAAACAATGAGATGTAATGTGCACTCGAGAGAGGCGTTAAGTTTGGCGGTCGTTCAGGCATTTCTTCTGCTTGTAGTAGCTTGGCCTTGAACTGAGAGATGCTGTCACTTTCACTTAATAATTTCTCTTTTTTGATGCCTTTTATCCAGGAATCCCGGAAAGGACTTATGATTGTATTAAATGGGCTCTGAAACGCCTTCCGAGGAGAGCGCATTAACTCAATTAATCACTGCACTGTGTTGCCATGAAAACCAGAGCCAAATAATACTCTTCTACACGCCGCAGACGACCCGCAATCACGCGAGAAAGTTGGCAAGCCCTTCCCGGCGACTTTTTCATGCTCGCACCCTCCTCCGTCCTCCGCATCTGCGTAGACAGGGTGACAGGTGTCCATTGGTTAGATTCTTTCAGACGTCAGGCAGCTACCGTGGCCGCGGCCAATGAGCCGCTTAGTTCCGGCGGGTCGGGAAGCTCCGCTCTCAGAGCGGGGGTTGGCGGAGGAGCGCCTACCCTCCAGCGTGCAAAAAGTGACGAGAGAAAAGAGAAGGGCGCGAAGACGCTGAAATTCAAATTTTGACTACAGATAACTCAGCTTCTGCAAAGCGCATTTAAAAAATTCTTGGTGGACACTATTCGTGAAGCAGCGTGTTTTAATATCCCAGGCATGCCGCAACTTTATTGGAGCCCCTTTCACAACCCATTTAGGTAAGATTATCAAACAAAATTAACATTGCCCTTGTCCTTGTTTTATAAGGAACGTGCGATTGTAGCCACCGCGCAAAAGAAGGCTATGAGGTGAAAAACACGCAAGAAAAAGTATGTAGTGCGTGGCGGATTGTTGCCATGCGCCTTGTCGCCGTACATATTGTACTCTGAAAATTTAATCTGGCCGTCACTATCCGAGAAATGCAAGGCAGCAATGTGGGCTAGTTGGTTATACATTTTGGTTTGAATAACGCGCTACACACTAACAAAACGACACCGGAACGAAGGACTTGTCCTGTGTCCTTCGTTCCGGTGTCGTTTTGTTAGTGTGTAGCGCGTTATTCAAACCAAAATCCGAGAAATGTATAAACAAAAATAACGGTTTTGCATTTTAGTATTGAACTTTCCTTAACTCATGCAAGCATAAAATGCAAGAATAATACGTTTTCGGAAAGCAAAGAGGGCAGGATGTCGAGCACTTTCAGCGATAAGCTGCAAAGCCAACATAGCGTAGGATATTTCAAGGATTTCATACTTCGAACAGGTTTCGGAAATGCCAGTGCGTGCGGCGTGTCGTGCACCAAAATCGCGTCTCTTGTGACGCGAACTCCGCCCCCCTCTAGCACAGCGTTTCCTTTTGCATAGCTTTTTTTTAACATAGTGCCATGTCGTGCCTTGAGCTACTTTCATTTCCTCTGCGACATCTTCTATGTCAGTGAGTCAGAGAATGATCGCATATTTACTTCCTCTTCCTGCAACCCACTCGCTTCCGAAGACCCCCAAGCATTTCCGTGTTCACTCATCTTCCGCAGCTCCCCTCGAGTTCAGTTGTGTCCAATAGCACGGCACGGCTGCCTAAGCGCAGGATCCGCTGAGCTGTAAACTCGGCTTCTGGGGGCCATCTCGTATTCCCCTTGCGTGGAGACATACTTATGTTTTCCTACCTTCAAAGGTCAAGATCGCGCACGTTAGAAATTCTTCGATCTGCCTTCGCCCCGTAAAAGCATTCACCTTCTCTTTCCTGATTTTTTTTCTTGCATTCCTACTTAGCTGACGCTTCGCTCTCATTGCTTGAATCTCCCGATTCCACTGAAAGCTAGAGCCCTGTGTTCGCGCAAAGAAAAGCGCACGTCGAGGCAGCTATTGTTTTACTCAGGCTTGTACGTTTATGCGATGCTGCTCACTTTTATTTTAGCATCAAGTGTACGTATACCTATATACTATAGGTATGCGTGTACTCGGGCGAGTACTTTAATTACCAAAACTTTTCATGGAATGTAGCGCCGCCGCCGACCAGTCATCGAAGTATATGCGGAAAGATTTCTATTTGCTTCGTTCTGCTACGTGTGCTGTAGACCTTAAGTCCGGGGGATTGCAGAAGCGCATCACCGCACATAGTGACAACCTCTCTTGTTGCGACCGTGCGTCCTGGGAACTTGCAGAAAACACTTTTCGTGCGTTTTCTCACTTCTTGTTTTCTTCCGGGTGATCTTTTTTTTTCTGCTATTTCTTTGCGTTGTTATGCATCCTACATAGTCAGGATGTCAACCGCCGAAATGGAAGCGAGATGCATTATGTTTTCTGTTGGCTTTTTTTCCTTCATTTCGTTATTACGGGCGCCCTCAACACAGGCTAGTGACTTGAATTATGCCTTCAGGACATCCAATAAGAATAACACCCTCCGTTCGAAAACACGGCACTGTCTGCACCCTTCCTTTCCTTCTCCTTGCCCTGTTTCCCACAAGCCGATTTTCTGACTTCTTTCTACGTAGCCTCGACTCCATTATGATCGTCACTGGCTATGCCGTCTCGTTTTAGATTTAAGCGTGCCCCTGCCCGTCGTTACCAACTCAGCCTTACCTTTCTTATAGCTTCGTTTCAGGAATGCTCAGGAGAGTGCTGAAAAACCTGGAATTTCGATTTCTTTCTTCATGTATGTCCCGGAAAGTCGTCACGCTAACAGCTCTCCTCACTTGAGCTCTACTGTGCGTTCCGGAATACATCACCCTGCTTTGCATTAAGCACCAGACTGCGTTCTCCGAGTGAAGCCTCTTTGTGCGCTCATGGCTGCATTCTTTTTTTCTTATTTACTGCCCTCAGTCAGTGCATCACGGCATCTTTTTCGGTCACCCACGACCGTTTCTTGTTTGTTGTACCCGAAAACAGTGCCAGCCTCATTCATACACAACTTTTATGGACCACATCGTGTTTGGTCGTCCGTACCTTCAAGTCAACACTTGTAAGCAGTGTGAAAATGCATTTATGTGCTCTCTCACAAGTTGTCGGTTAGCATTGTTTCTGTGCCTACCATCACGGTTCTCGGCTACCACATGTCTAGTGATGCATAGATCTTTGGATTACTCTCAAGGTCAGATAACATATTAATAAAAACTTTAGAAACGAGAAGTTGGAGAGCTACCACCGTAGCTAGGTCGGTAAAAGACTGTAGGCGACTTGCGGAGGTCGTGAGCTCAGATCACACCGGCAGCATGACTGGCCTCTTTGGTGCTTTCTGGGCACTTATATTGTATATACACGATCATACATTTCCCTACTCGGTTCATCTCTTTTGAAAAGCATCAAGAAAGGTAACATCCACACTGCTTTTCTTTGTTGATTGGGCTGTTGCTTTATTTACCACGTATATCCTAATTGTTCCATCTTTTCTTTATTGAGCTCATAAAAGGAGCGGAATTATTATCCAGCTAATTCATCTTGGTTTTGTTTCAGTGGCTATTTCTTTGTGTGTGTGTGGGGGGTGTGTGTGTGTGTGTGTGTGTGTGTGTGTGTGTGTGTGTGTGTGTGTGTGTGTGTGTGTGTGTGTGTGTGTGTGTGTGTGGTGTGTGTGTGTGTGTGTGTGTGTGTGTGTGTGTGTGTGTGTGTGTGTGTGTGTGTGTGTGTGTGTGTGTGTGTGTGTGTGTGTGTGTGTGTGTGTGTGTGTGTGTGTGTGTGTGTGTGTGTGTGTGTGTGTGTGTGTGTGTGTGTGTGTGTGTGTGTGTGTGTGTGTGTGTGTGTGTGTGTGTGTGTGTGTGTGTGGGGGAGAGAGAGAGAGAGAGAGAGAATCAGTGGGACTTATGGCAAAAAAGATGTTTCGTCCTTCAGCGGCGCTTCGTCAGTGATCTGCCTAGGCGTCATCAGGCGCGGCCGTCATGGTTCGCTACAGTTACATCAAAACATTAAAATAAATTAACAGCCCAAATCAGAAAGCACGAAAAAAGAACCAGATAAGCATACAAGCATAGTGACAACTTTGGCAAACAAAGGATAATGACAAGATAAATAACGCTCAAAAAGCAGTAACATGCGCCTACAGAGCACTGAGAACAACCGTTTTAAATAGGTTGGTGGGATCAGGAAATGTACTAAAAAAAAATAAGAATGAAAATGCTGAAATTTAGTACCCCGTTAAAACACCGCTATCTTTATCTTATTTTACTTAGGTTGCGCGCTTGACAATGCACGAAAGAGAAGCATAACCGGAGGGAAATCTCCAAGCAAGGTGAAGGCTTGCAATCGTTTTGGTTATATTGAGGGCTAGCCTGGAGCGATTTACTCGGAAGAAAAATCCGTCACTCTTATCTCCATCGAGCAGCATTCTGTAATGCGCATGCAGCCTGTGTATTAAACGTGTGCAGCCCAGCATTGGCCTGATAAGGAAACGATACCAGGGCCCTGGCCGTTTACCACGCACCTTTAGAATATGCGCTGGTGCGAAAGCATTTCCTATAAGGCATGATTACCCGCCGCGGAACTTAGTTATGATTACCAAAACCAGAAGGCAACTGCGGTTAAGATTTGGAAGGGTTAAGATAACCGGATTTCTTCTCTTTTGCATGAAGTTTAATGATTTTTTTTATCTCTACAGATGTGTGGGAAAGTTGTAGTAATTTGCACGTTATCTTGTTCCACATTTTCAATTTAGGCACTTTTGTTTTTCTGCTTTGTGGGTTGCAGATAAAATTTTAGTGGTCTGAAGGCCCAGTAAACAGCATTAAGTCGACGACAAAAAGATCTTACAAAGACGCGAAAAACAAACCGCCATTCGCCGTGGAGAGTTTTAGAGAAATCATTTATTCACTTATTTGCAAAATAGTGCCAGAATTGATTTAAGACCTTCCACAGGATTTCGCAGTACAAAAAGGTTCAAGCAGAACACACCATACGGAACAGCATTGCAAGAAAGTTGTAACGCACAGAGATTATTATATTGTGTTTTGCACACGATGGCCTTAGTTGTCTATGTGCCTTAAAATTAATCACAACACAACATAAATCGACAATTATAAAAGAAATTCACTTTATTCTACTGGCTATGTCTTACGGAGCTGCTGTTTAGCAGAACTTAGGGGTACTATAATTGACATCATCGCCAGGCTCCGCTTGTATCCCATACGGCGGCAAGTTGGAAACGATCCCAGTATTTGGGTTCGGATTCCTTCCTATAGGCGCATACACACTCTTTAAAAAAGCTTGCGTTTTGTTAAGAAAGGCTTCACAAGATGTCGCTAATAACTCTATAGACCGTCAGTGCGTCATAATGTGGCTGTAAACGTATAATACAGTGAATTTTCTTACTGCGTGGCGATCCGCAACTTTTTTTTTTATAGTGCATCCCCGGCCAATTTGGCACAAGGATTACTGCGAAAGTTGTCGTTCTTGCCCACCTATGGCTGCCGATCGTCTTTTTAATGAGGGGTCGAAAGTGGTGCCGTAGTGGAGGGCTCCGGAATAAATTCGACCCCTTGGGGATATGTAAGCAAACTCAAATGGGATTCCATTCTTTCGCCTTCGTGATGAATCGGCTATTGGATAAACTGCTATATCATTCCGACGTGTACAAGACATTTCCTCTGTACACAAAAAAACGAAAACTTTAAATAACTATTAAGCCATTGTCCCTCAATTTTAGGACATCATTTTCCGCTAGTACAACACGAGTAATAAATTAAAGAAGCAAGGGACCGGTTTTTTTTTAGATTTTGTAATAGATCGAGTGCAATTATTTCGTCATCTTGGTCCATTCGATCGCTCATCCGGCTAGCGAAACCATAGCGACAAACATGACGGGAAAATACAGCTTTTAGCAGATTAAGCCCAAACCTTATCTAACAGACAGCAAACAATGAACTGACCGATTGTAACGTTTGCAGTTAAAGTGTGTGCACTGTATATGGCTATATTGAGAGCGTTTTTGTCGTTGTGAAGTGCGTCAAAATATGCCCAAGACCCACTGGCGTGGTCTATAAATAATAATCTTAAAAGTTTTAAAAGATTGTGGACGGCCTATACAACTGCGGAGTATGAGATTTCTGTGATCAACGCGGCTCCTCTAAGGTCGGTTCTGTATGCCAACAGGAAAGTTGACTCATTAAACAATAGCCTCTTTAGGCCGGCTAGGCGCAACGTTTTCCCGCGCTGGGGGCAGAACTTAGTGACTATTTTTTTGCCAGACAGTGTGTAGCTTAAACGTTCTGCTCTGCAACTTAACCACGGTGGTCTGTAGACGTTGGAAATTTGATGGAAGTGGTTCAGTAAGGGTTTATAGCTAACGCCATGAAGCATTTCTCCCTCTGCACTTCCCCTAAGAAATGCCTCTAAGATGGTCTTGCTTCGTCAACGGTGCGTGTTTGTGACTGCTGCGGCTGCTGTCGGTTATGGTAGGATTTACACATTCTAATGATGAAGGGTCACATGTGCAGTAAAGACCATGATGATAAGCAGTATGCATGCACACGCAATCATGGTGCCGTTTTTCAGACATGCCTGGAGGGAAAATTCGGCATATTATTCCGGTAAGAAGGGGGCAGGGGGTTATATATACCACGTTCTCCGCCCGCATGTTTTCTGAGGAACGGCTCGGCCTCGAACAAACTTGTGAAGGGTGGGAACAACACTGCGGTGGCCCCTTTGCATTTTCTGCACCTGACGTGTTGATCGCTGACAGCGCATCTCCCTGTCAGCATGACGTCCGCCTCCGCATTTGGCTCCATTCAGGGACTGAGCTCGCGCGCGCCGTATTCCAGTTTGCGTGGCTCGCACTTGAGTGGGGACTTCCGGAATATGTTCGTTTAATTCTCACTATGCATTGCCAAACAATAGCACGTTTCAGTGGTTGTTGTTGTTGTTGTTATCCTCACACAATGGCACATGCCCAAACAGGGGGCTTTTCAGTCATTGTCCTCTGTTATCGGCTTCATCTTTTTCTAGTTTATTTCCTTGGCCTAACTCCCTCCTATAGGAGCACATATGTTATCTTCACATTTTACAAGCTGCGGTTGCGGGAGTTGTTTTGGGAGGCTTTTTTGTGCTATCTGAGCAATGAGATAATCAATTCCGCCAGAATCATTTACCCTCACCACTGCACAAAGCGCTGTTCTGGCTATGGGTATGGAATATTATGTTTCAATCCAAAACAAGCACGAAATAACTTTTATTCTTTAATCAGAAAAAAAGTGACCAGTAAATCAACAAAATGAAACCATTTCAAATCTTCATTTCCGTAAGGTTCAGAACAGATTGAAGACAACGGGGAAAATGGCTAGTCCGCAGGCCGATGGTAAAAGCAGCGTTTAGACATCGGCAATGCAAACACCGAGAATAAACCGATCAAAAACGAGAGAACAATATATTGCCAGAACGTTTTGCGAAAACGAAGAATACCTCCTCCAGAAAAACAAACACGAGAGAAAATAGAATACATATTACGCGAATGACCCGAATAACGCGCTTAATATCTTACACGTGAATTGGACGTCTACGTAGCAAAGATTTTGAACAGCTTATTTCCTCCAAAATGCAGTGCTCCAAATAGCTAATAAGGAATGCTACGACAAGCCTGACTAAGAACTAGATAGGTATAGTTAACCTATCATTAACTTGAATTATAACTGATGGAGCTGCGTTGGCGCGGCGAGAAATAAAACTAATCTGGTTTTCCAATGTCTCCATCGTTAGGGAGCAGTGCATATGCGTGCAGTGATAAACGTGCTCGGGTGGCAACGTCGCACCGTCGCATGCAGCCTAACCAGAGCATGCAAATAATAAATGGTCCTTGTATGATTCAGTGATTCCATAGATGGTTAGCGCTACGGCAAGCTTGACTAGAAGGCAGATGGGTTAAGTAAAAAAAGAATTAGTATAGCTTCAGATAGGAGGAACAAGTTGTGACCTTGGTATAACAAGGAGAATTGTACGAAGAACAAATTCTATACCTCAACAGGCATATTAGGATTAACTGAACGCATAAACAAGTATAAAGAAGCAAGTATAGAAAAGCATTTTTGCAGCACTAAACGCTGTCAGGATGAAAATAAGTTTCAGCGTGTGTCGATAAACATCCCTCGAAGTGAAATATGAGCCCCCTTGTGGCATCCATCAAAGATGAGGAAGCGATCAGCTAGATTAAGTCAGTGGCATAGATTTGTGCACCAGGAGTGAAATGACAAAATGCATCTCTTTTCATCGGAAAACTGCCTTGCTCTTCATTCTATCATCGCCAGCAACGGCGTCGTAGCAGAGGCGGCAAGCATGATTGGAAGGGTAGTCAAACGGGCTAGTTGGGAGCTCATATTTGGAAAAACAGCGCACCTTTAGACACGGACAGAGGCAGTTATAACGACACAGCGCTGACTGCAACTAGTTCTTTATTGCAGAGTGACACAATATATATACGAAAAGTGGGCGGGAATAGATGGGAAGCAGCTGCTATGTTTGCACGCGACAGAAAGATAACTGAGGTGATAAAGTGCAACTGGGAGTGTATAAAAGGTAAGGGCTCGTAGAGGCTAAGAACTAGGAAAACAGACTGAAAACATGTTCTTGATCATATGGATGGCACCCGAGGCCTAATACCGTAGTGAGATTGAACACCTTTGATCCCCAGCCTACGAGCCAATAGCATCAGCCTCATCTGTCTTCACCCTGTCCGTGAAAGCAGCGGCTTTAAAGCCTCCACAAACAACCAAAAATCCTCTCTCCAAGGCGCGAGCTTACTGAAGATAAGAAGTCATCTCTTCAGTGGAAGAGACGACTTTTCGATAAACCTGTTGTCAAATAGGCGCAAACGAAGACACCTTTCTCGCCTCTACTTCTAAGGCCCGTCTCTCCCCACGTCTCTCTCCCATTGTAGCGACTAGAATAACTTTGTATTATGGGGAACTTGCGCTGAAATTTGCGGTGCGGCTGCGTTTTTATGGAGGAAAAACGCTAAGGCGCCCGTGTGCTGTGCGATGTCAGTGCACGTTAAAGATCCCCAGGTGGTCGAAATTATGCCGGAGACCTCCACTACGGCACCTATGCTTCCTTTCTTCTTTAACTCCCTCCTTTATCCCCTCCCTTACGGCGCGGTTCAGGTGTCCAAAGATATACGAGACAGATACTGCGCCATTTCCTTTCCCCAAAAAACCAATTATATATATTTCAGCGCCATAACACACTGCCTAGCGAGAAGAGCAAGCAGTTTTGGGTAGTACGCTTAGCACTTTTCCGCGCCGCCTTCAGGCGCTTATTGGCGTGAGCCTCCGCGCTCTGTCCAAGGCGCACGTGCCGTGCGTCAGCTATCTGGGCTACGCCGAGAGAAGCTAGGCAATGAATGCTGTCAGCCAAACGCGGGTATCTAATCGCGCAGAATGTGTTCTCGCGTTTGCAGCGGCCCAATAAGCGGCTGAAAAAAGCAGTTTTGAGTCACCGAATGGAACAATTGCAGTGCCACCTTTGCAGCGCAGGTTCCCCATACTCGCGCAACGAACCAAGAAGTGCACGTTTAAATTTATTATAATGTCAAGTTTGCGAACAGACTAGACCGCCCGCCGTCGCACTGCGCTGAGTGACGCCGAAGGGGGACTGAACGCCAACATCTAGCCGGCGGCAGCTGTGTCTCCATTGTTAAAACTGCCTTGGCCGCTGGCCCATCGAGACGCCCTGGGGCTTGTGGGTATGTAACGCCCTCTCTTGAGTGAGGGGGAAACTTCGGCCACTGCGGTGACGGTTTTTCCACAGTTCCCAAACCCACTAACACTGCTCCACTGTGCCCAGATTGTTGCAGTAATTATAGTTATTGATGAGTTATTGGCGCCATCTATCGCTCACTCCTAAAACCTTTTATATTTCCCCAACTGCCCGCGCAGTGTTGGACAAATCAAACTGGGCAAGAGCATGATGTCATGAGAACCAATGTTTTTCATGCAGTTTTTGTGTGTAAATTCTTGAAATATGTAAATATGACAACGACTAAGAAAATACATTGCGGCAAAGAAAGACAAAATTAACAAATCAAAGTGACGGCTCTTCTGCGATATCCATCAGTACCTGGGAACATGTTCTCGCTAATTGTTTGTGGCACCCTATATTAGGCGACAGCTGTAAAGAAGTCTGATACCCACAGCTTTTGATTCTTCATTCGCTAACATCATTGAATTCCGCTATGCTACCTTACTGAGTTATTGGCTTTAGGTTGAGCACGATAAAACTTTATAACGCGTTACGACGTCATGTTAAAATAGCTAATGTTTTTTTTTCTAAATAAATACGCATAACGTTCAGGTCGCTAAGAAACCTGAAAAATGGAAAGAACTGAAATAATTCCACATCAGTTTTTATGCTTTTTATTACATTTCAAGAACGCATAACATCATATGGTATTCAGGCGTAATGAAAATTGAGCGTGGCACGTTGCTACGACTGTGCGGTCAGGAGATTTTGCTAGGGTATTAAAAATTAGTTGCACAAAATCAAAGCTCAACTGATCAAGCAGGGAAGGAAAGGGTAATCGGTGCATAGTTATCTTAAATCCACTACAACCGACGACTCGTGCGACCCAGGTTGGTAGTTGGTACTGTGGAGTAACGAGCCCGTACTGTCGAGCTCGTTCCCGCGAGGACAACCGCACGACATGACACCAGTGCACCGCGCTCTCACCACTCGACTGCGCCAAATCCGAAAGCACAAAATACATTTTGCGTGTATAACGTTTATCTAAAACACGAAAAGGAAGAAAGGGGGCGCACTTGAGAATGCAAGAAATCTTTTTCAGCACTTAGATACTTCAGGCTAGCCGCGAATGGTGACTACGAGGAAAGCAGTCCCATCCTCACCAGAGGCTGCTTTCTCTTATTTCAGATAGTCTGTTCCAGAAATTGTGTTACCAAGCCATATTATCCCGTCTTGGGTCAGCTTTTACTGCCTTTAGCATTTTGTACTGCTCATCGCCCCGCCGCGGTGGCTCAGTGGTTAGGGCGCTCGACTACTGATCCGTAGTTCCCGCGTTCGAACCCGACCGCGGCGGCTGCGTTTTTATGGAGGAAAAACGCTGAGGCGCCCGTGTTTATTCCGGAGCCCTCCACTACGGCACCTCCTTCTTCCTTTCCTCTTTCACTTCCTTCCTTATCCCTTCCCTTACGGCGCGGTTCAGGTGTCCAACGATATATGAGACAGATACTGCGCCATTTCGTTTCCCCCAAAACCAATTATTATTATTATTACTGCTTCTCCTTTTCGTTTTGGACAGCTACACTCAAGGCAGACGGCTTCCAACAAGCGCTTCTCAAAGTGCCGCTAAATCAAAAATAGACTCCCTACCTGTCCTTGTGTTTGTGTGTGATCAAAGTCATGGTAAAACACATATCCCTGGAGTGCCACTGAGTCACCTCGGCAACCACAATGCCACTGCCAAAAACAGGGCAGGAAATTTTTTGCGCCTTTTTGACAGCAAAGCTATAATGCACAGTTTTTTTTTCCTGCCTGGCCGCAAGGCCACCGAGAGTGGAGCCGTCGGGTATGCCCTTCCACTGTTTTCCGTTCGTATAGTGACACCAGATGACGAGACCTTCCGCGTAAGGAGCGGTCGCTTGGCGCGCATACTTCGCGTACGCTGGCAATTCAGTAGCCAAGACGTCCAACCTCCGATGGATGTGCCCTGCTCCTGATACCAGGGAATGCGGGAGGTTCCACAGTATCCATTCTCCTCTTCCGCAAGCATTTTCCTCAACTTTCTGTCCACTTCCCGAAGGAGGCCACCGTGGTTTGTCGCGTGCTCCGAGAGTTGGTTCATCTCTCTCCGCAAAGCCAGGAGCTGGTCCTGGTAAGGTTACCTCCGGAGCGCCTTAATCTCTTCCAGCGTGGTGTTGACTTCACGAAGACAGGAGGTGCTGCCATCTCGTTGTGGCTCGCGGTTGTTCTCAGAAGCTCCTCTCGTTCACGCTGCATCCGCGACTGTAATGAGCTGCCAGGTCAGCGTGATGGACACTGTCGCCACACCGTGGACATTCGACGGCGTGGAAGAGACACTCGTCCTTGTTGTGACAGAGCAAGTCTGATAGTGGTCCAGAGAACGGGCAGTCATGCTCCTGATTCCACCTGTAAGCCCGTTGTGCCTTAGACGGTGCGGGCTGGGCAACATTATTTTTCTTTCTTTTTTTTCTGCCCACACTAATATATGTATGCCTTGCAATATAAGAGAAACCTTAGTACTGGTTTGAATGCTTTTGACGTCGCAGAGGATTTCCCAGGAACCTTCAGCATTTTGCAGCAACCAAGACTCTCAACTTGCAGCCATTCTCTATTAAGTCTGCCGCGTTGGCTCGGTGGTTATGGCACTCGGCTGCTGACCCGAAATACGCAGAATCGATCACGACCGCGGAGATCGAATTTCGATGCAGAAGAATTTCTAGAGGCCCGTGTACTGTGCGATGTCAGTGCACGTTAAGGAACCCCAGGCGGTCGAAATTTCCGGAGCCCTTCACTACGGCGCCTCTCATAGCCTGAGTGGCTTTGCGACGTTAAACCCCCGTAAACAATTCTGCATTAAAACTGGCAGTATAACCACCTGAAACGGGAAATGCAGCGACAAATTTGGCGGTATGCGGATATGAAGACTCGCGATTATGCCTTTTTACTCGATATCAGTGGCACGTACACTTTGACCTCGGGATGTCAAAGAGCTTGTTGCGCAGCACATTTGTGGCCGGCATTCCGAGCGTATTGGTCATGTATTCCAACGACTGCTCGTTTGCGTACTGTGGACTCGCGCTGACGTTCAGCATCCCGAGCACGACGCTACCTCTCGGCGGCATCGGTAGCAGCCTAGCGCATGTGTTTGCATTTTCTTCCAGTCTCGCGAACTCTGTGCTTGCGTTCGCAAAATTGTGGCCGCCTCAATTTTATTCGTACACAGCGCCCGCAATGTCTCTCTCTTCTGAAGTAATCACAAAGGCGTTTATCAGTCATTATCATCAACCTACCACGCCCACTGCAGGGCAAAGGCTTCTTTCATGTCTCTCCAATTAACCCGGTTTTTTGCCAGCTGCGGCCACTGTATCCCCGCAAACTTCTTAATCTCATCCGCCCACCTAACTTTCTGCCGTTCCCTGATATACGCTTGCCTTCTCTTGGAATCCCCTCCGTTACCCTTAAGGACCAGCGGTTATCTTCACTTCGGACTGCATGGCCTGCCCAAGCCCATTCCGAAACCCAGTCAAGCGGCTAATTATTGCTAGCACGTCACGTGCTCACATGAAACGATGCGCTCAGCGGCGCTAAAGAAAAAGAAGTCTCGCCCTCTCACGCGCCAGCATGTGCGCAGCGCGCTCATCTCCGCGCCTTGTCCCTCTCCCCATGACAGCCTTCTAACGCGCTTTCATTCTCTCTTCACGTGCGCCCAGGAACAAATGCCACGCCGTGATAGCGGCAAGCGGTGCATTAGCAGCTACCGCACTGAAACCGAGAAAGGCTTGAGGACCGCAAGACAATGCCTACCCGACGTGCCCGAACCCAGCGCATGCATGGGCTATAGGTAAAAGCGGTAAGAAGGCGGACATACTGCACGATGTGGACGCTTCGGCACAGCTCCATTCCGAAGCGCATCAACGGCAAGTCTGTCACCATCAACGGGAAGATCTACTCAATCGACAACTACCAGGCGGTCAGGCATGCAGTCCACCGGTACCTCTTCGACGTGTACGTATTTCACCCCGCATCGCACCGGTGGGACGTGCTGCAGACCGAGTCGGCACCTGACGGCGGACCGGTCTACTTTTTAGGCCACAGCGTTGTTGCCTACGGCCACTGCGCCTACGTGTGGGGCAAATCGAACATCGGGCCATGGGTTAACGGCGTATACCGCTTCGACACCCGCACCCTGACGTGGAGCCGTCCCGAAGAGTGCGGCCAAATGCCGAGACCGCACATCGGCCACTCGGCATGCGTGCTGGGTCAGCGGATGTACGTGTTTGGAGGCTTCAGCATGGATTCCCCGCACCATGTGTTTTTTCTAGACCTAGAAACCATGAAGTGGCATCGCGTCGCGACCAGCGGAGAGGCCACTGCTCAACGCTGCTTTCATACGGCGACCGCTATCGGAACCCGCATGTACGTCTGGGGTGGCCAGGTAAACGGCGCAGAGGACAACGACTGCTACGACAATCGTTTGTACTATCTGGAAACGACCACCTCAGTGTGGGTGCGCCCCCAAGTGCGGGGCGTGCGTCCCGTGGGCCGCAAACATCACGCTGCATTCGTGTACGACGGAGAGCTCTACATCTGTGGAGGCTACAGCGGACGGCTGGGCACCTGCTTTGCGGACATGCACAAGTACGACCTCGAAAAGTCGTGCTGGATTGAAGTGAAGCCAAGTGGATTAGGACCATCTGCCAGATACTCCCATGGCTGCTGCGCTCTTGGACAACGTGTGTTCGTCTTCGGTGGGCACGGGCCTCCAGCCAATCCTGAGGACGGTGAGCATATCGACGACACTAGTGAGGAGGGAAAGGTACTGACGGATCTGCACTTGTTGCAGTTAGCGCCGACGCTTAAGAACCTGTGCCTTCTAGCGGTAATCGGTGCAGGACTGCGTGTGTGCGAGTTACCCGCGACCATTAGACGCGAGATCGAAGCTATCACCTCAGGGCCACCATAATCAGCGTCTGGCGCTGCGCCTCGAAGAAATGGAGCACCTTCGGCAGGACCACGGGCGGCGGTGGAGTGACAATGGTGACTTCTGTGTGTCTAGTTATCAGTCACCTTTTCATCTGGAACATTTTTTTATCTGAAACTGGCCGCTCCTTGAGTGAACTACTTGACACCAACCAAATTGTCCAGGTATTTCGATATGTACATACACGGCTACCTCGTGCTTTCAACGGGCAGTGATTTTTTTTAGGCGATGCTATAGCTGATCGTTTAGCTGCATTTGGTCGCAGTGGCATGAGACTCACCTTTATTCATGAACTGCCTACCAGTCGTAACCAACTTCAAATTTTGGGCGTCATCCTTGTCGTGTTTGTTGGGGACGTTGTCCACGCGCAAAGAAATATGTTTCCTCCTGTATCATTCTAGCCACTCAATGATTGTTAAGAGGAGTGTCGCATCTAAGCGCATTAGGTCCGTATTCATCAAAATCTTGTGCAAGTGCACTGTGCACAATGCACGCAAGTTTAGCGTCACAAGTGTCTAGGCTGCAGAAGGGAAGTTTCCGCAAGTCGCTCGTACTCGCCGTGACGCAGTCCGTGCTGAAAAATTTCAAACCCACCGGGAAAAACAAAATCCGCAAAAAGCTAGAAAGATTTCAAGACCGGAAATAATGCCCTCTGTTTATCTAGCCACTCAAAATCTGAAAAAAAAGCCCAATAAACAAAATACAGAGCAGACGTGGCATTTGCCGACTAGCGCAACAGCAGCACTCTTAGACGTCGTATTTTCTAGTCCCCGAAAGGTGGTTAGTCTGTGCTCACTCATTAGAAATTAAGATGTGCAAGAGTGCACAGTAAAACAATAAACGCCCTACTTGGACTATTTATAGAACCGGAGCCGTTTACGAGTTGCCGGTAAAGTACGATGAAGTATACGTTCGGAAAACCGGACGATGTCTTAATGAGCCTTCCGTGAGCAGGAGCGTCCATTATCAAAGAAAGGCACCCATCTTTCAAATAATTGTCACGCCTGCTGAAAAAATATTCATGCCGCATGGCAGCCTCGCCTACCAGATTGTAGTGTTACTGAAGGGTCGCGATGAAACAGCGCGTGAATGAGCCTTTTTATATCAAGAAAAAAGATCATTGCAGCAATGACACATCAGTGGTGTTAGGTGGGAATGAATTGTTTATGGGGGTTTAACGTCCCAAACGACTCACGCTGTGAGGGACGCCGTAGTGAAGGGTTCCGGAAATGTCGAGCACCTGGGGTTCTTTAGCGTGCACTGACATCGCACAGTACACGGGACTCTAGAATTTCGCCTCCATCGAAATTCGACCGCCGCGGCCGGGATCGAGCCCGCGTCTTTCGGGTCAGCAGTCGAGCGCCATAACCACAGAGATACCGCGGCGGCTGAATTGTTTCCTTGGCTTGTCTATAAACGTGTGAATGTCGGTGGTCTGTCAACGCGTACGGGTAAAGATGCAGGCATTTCAACAACGTTCATCCCGCCCACGTCACTTCGTCCATGTCCGTACTTTTTCCTCCTACACCTTTTATCTTTCCTGAATATGAGTTGAGTTGAGTTGAGTGGTTGTAAACTACCGGTAGGATTAGCCTTGCAGTTGCTGCCGGCAATTGCTCCACCGTAGCGACACTTAAATAGAAATCACAGAAACACTGTCCGCAAAAACCCAAATAGACACTCCTGAGGTCACCATGTGGAGGCCAAATCCGTGTCCTGCAGGTAAAGTAGAAGAAGGCGAGAAGCATCCCTTCTACTCGACTGGCTCCCGCGCGGGAAAACAATGTCCCGAAGAGAACTGTGAGGAAGTCCTGCCTTCTTGAGGGATCCGAATAACACAGCCCGTTCCGCGTTGTACAAAGTACAGCACAAGAGGTAATGTTCTATGTCACCACACACACCACACGTTGAACACAATGGTGACAACGCTAGGCCAGTCTTATACATCCACGCCGGTGTACGAGCAGAATCCGTGCGAACGCGGTGCAGCAATGTGGCTTGGTACCTTTTGAGACCCTTGGTCACACATGGCTGATGAGGAGAGCTCCACAAAGAACTGAAGTGGCACAACACCACATCTCTGAACATTTGCTTGACTTCATGAGGGACTCCATGTACTGGAATCCCGGAGAGAGCTGTACAACAAGTCCAGCTACAGTTACGTCTCCTGTGAAGCCGGCTATAATTGTTTTTTTTCTATTCTTTCGGAAACAAGCTTCGGCGCACCACAGCCTAGGAGTATCCTGGTGCCGCATCGAGCACCTCGCGAAACGCGGTTGTGTTTTGCACCCGCGGTGGATGCCCGTTCACTGCGGCATCCCCTTCAACGAACGGGCCGAAGAACTGTCCACCGCCGCACATCGACTACCCCCAGTCATTTCTCGATCTCATTGAACGACGTGCGCGTGGTGATTTCAGCTACGCGCCTTCAATTCCCGCACGAAGACATCGCACTGAGCGCATGTATAGGTTGTGTGTGGCCCGGGGTTAAGGCCGGTGCCCCGTGGACTTGCGACGCGTCCCCACGACTGCCGTGCTCACAGTGAGTACATTAGAACACCTGTTCCTTCATTGCGCCGCTTTCGGCCAGTCCAGTAGCGAGATGTTCGCTCGCGGCATACAGGACGCTGCAACTCCTCCCGGAAGGCCTGACGGCGCTTCTGTGCCCTTGTGGCATTGCGCGCACCCGCGATGGATTAATGGTGAGCCTCTGTGCATACATCTTAACGGCGGGTTTAAGGTGTTTTCCTTTTTCCAGGTAGCCGCGCAGTGGCAGGAAGCACCGCGTATGCCTACCTGTGGCCGGAAAGCAGACGAGTGCTCTATCCCTGGATGTTAGTGAACAGTGTGCTTAGCGCCTTGTATATACACTGTGCAGTACACATATGTCCACATGTGATATATTGAAGCGAAAAGCTTCATTACGCTATTTAAATTAGTCTTCGGGTAGGCAGCACGACATTGAACGGCCTTCAGTCCATCCAAGGATAGCCGTAAATGACCATATATGGTACAGTTATAGTGTCGAACCCTTGACCCCTGACATTGGCCCATGGCATTTAGTTGACCTTTGACCTTAAGAACATCCGAATGGGTGAAGTGAAGCCACGTGGTGACATCCGATGTGGGTGTCGCAAGACCATCTGATACCACGTCATAGCCACGTGGTCGTGTGGGTATACATAAAACGGCGTTCGTGAGCGTGTAGCGGAGCTGCCATGGACGAGCACCAGACGCTTAGCAAGCCTCCTTGCTTTTCGCTGAAGTCCAGGGTTAGCCAAGTTAGGCACCTACCTGTTTTTTTTTTAAGCACGATGGTGATACAAGTCTCAACGCGTTTAATCCCCAGCTGCGCTCAAATCTTGCTGGTTGAATGTGTATTCATAGTGCTTGCTGCTGCTGTATCTCTGTTACTAATTCTCGCGCTGAACTGCTGCATTAGTGATTAGGGATTCGCTTCCTGCAATGTCGGATTGCGATCTATTCTTTGTAACGAAACACTTCCTAAAAAAGGACCATTTTTTACAGGCTCCAAATGTAATTACTGACATATTTCCTCCTGCACTGGCTTGAACAGCTAAGCCTTTAACGCTGTAAATGACAAGGCAGAAAATTCACATTCGATCGCACGATACGATGCGACAAACGTGCGTTAGCATAATTGGTTGTACATTTCGCTTGTTTACAATGATGTCCTTCGCGTAGCGTCCTAATTGTATTTCGTGCGTAGTTTTTTTCGATCCAGTGCTGTGTGGGCTTCTCGTGGGTGGTGGGTAGAGCCTCCGGGAGGGTGGAGGTGAGTTGCTAGCCGTGGGACAAAGCTTCCGTAGAGTGAAAGTGGGTTGGACGGCAGTGGGTGGAGCGGTGAAGGTGGGTAGGTAGTGGACGGAGGCCTCTTGGAGACGGCGGCGACATCGCACAGCAGACAGTGATGGTGCAGTCACTCCAGAGGATCAAAAGAATTAGAAATGCTAAACGTGTCTTTCATCATCAGCTAGAGGGATCGAAGGCTTTCGCGTGTCGGCTCCTTCGCATCTTCAGCGCACTTTGGGAAGTGGTTAACTATTGTTCAATGCATGCGCTTCCGGCTGTGGTAAGCTGCGCAAGTGGGTTCGACTCGTAGCCGAGAAAGGTGACGAAATCGAGAAAGGAATTAATCTCACGGCACCCGGGCTCAACCACTCATCACTTTGCAATTGTAATGCGAAAGCTTTATGTGTCCCATTAGCACAAAAGCCGGCCGTCGTCCGCCATCTATGGCATGAAATTAGGAGGATATCAGCACATCTTTTGACGCGGCACTGAATATCATTTCGCTGCCGCGTCATGGTGGTCAACGCATCTGCGCATGACCACCATGCATTGCTTGGACATGTAGATCAAGACTTGCGCCCGCCAGCGTCAGACACTTGGCAGTGCCTTCATCATCACTCTACGTCGTCATGCGGAGAGTACTGTGCACAGGAACTCCAGGTGGCGACACAGTGCAATCGAGCTCTAAACGGACCTCGCGCTGGCTTCGCAGTAACGGGGCACGGCAGCATCGGAAGCATGCTGCACACTAATCTCTTCATTTACCTCGCGCAGTTCTACATATAATGCTTTCGCATTCTCGCACGTAAGCAGTCTTCAGTGTGTATCGAATTTGTTACTACAGTACTTTAAAGCGTAGGCCAGTCACCGACCGTGAAAAAAATAACAAATTACTCAAGGCGCCAATAGGAGGAAATTACCGGAACAATTTCAGCCAGGTGATTGTCGGCTGCTGCCGGAACAGCTGCTCCTGGTGGCTGCTGCTGGCATCTGTTGTGCATGCCATCGTCGCTCTCGCAGCTTCAATGACTATGCGACGGCTGTTGCGACGCCATCTTTTTGGCAACATCTCTCGGCCTCAACGCCGGTCGCCGACGGAATTTCGTCAGATGGGGCTAGTAAGGCTGTCGCCTTAAGAAGTGGCAGGGAGAGGATAGATAAAAAATAGAGAGTAGCTATAGCGAGAGAAGACAGCGGAGAGCTTTATGCACTATTCAGAATTACATTTCATTTTTATTCTTTCGAAAGGCATCTAAATGTTTTTTTCTTGCGTTATTCCCTGTCAGTGGGACAGCACGATAACACTTAACTGATCAAAAAGATTTTTAACTCTACGCGACACATTGGGATTCAACGCCCGGTACACATAGTGAACGTTATAATAATCAGCCGAGGACACAAGGGTGGAGTGCATGTTCCCTGTAACCTTGCGACAAAACGTGTCCGCTCTCAGTCAGTATTCGCGAGAACAAAAGGTGATGGCTTTTCTTTGCGCACTCCGCTTAAACTACTCGAACGAGATCAGAAATCTCGTATACGCCTCGCGTTTTCCTGCAAGTTGTGAGGCGTCACCGAAAGTTGTGCTTCTCGCGTCGTTAAAACGGGCTAAAAAGTCATTTACGTCGCGCCTCATAAGTCTTTACCTATATAAAAAAATAAAAGGGGACCATCGACATATGCATCGAAGAAATCAAGCTGTTTGGTGGACAGTTTGGTTCGGTATGCAGCCGCCGCACACTTTGATGCTGGCAGCAAGCGTCAAAAGCTGTGGTGCGCGGCGACCGGTGGCTGCGGCGCCTCCGAGCTGGACATGGCCGCCAGGCCCAGTTCCATCGTGGAGGCGGGAACGAGGCACCGGTCCAGTCTCTAAGAATGTAAAACAGCGAACGGAGAAGACGTGTGAGAGAGCCCGAAGGTTTCCTCCCGAGAGAGGCACAGAAAGCACCTCTATTATAACGTCACGTCCGGCGTCATATCACCCCATTTGGTTTGGTTTATGGGGATTTAACGTCCCAAAGCGACTCAGGCTCGGAGAGACGCCGTAGTGGAGGGCTCTGGATGATTTCGACCACCGGGGGTTCTTCAACGTTCACTGACATCGCACAGTACTATAACCCAATTTGGTGAGGTACGAATACAATGAGGGCAGATGTTCTAATAGCAAATGATTTTATTGGTCCTAATCGCCACGTAACATATATGGTGCAGTGTATTTGCGTATGGCATAAAATGCGGCGTGTACATATTATATACTACACATTGCTGCTTAGTTTGTAAGGCTTGTTTTCCCATGTTCTTTGTTCATCGTCATCAGCAATTAGGCTTATCATTTTGCGGTAATATATTGCGTGGTTACTGGGACAAAGCAGTGTTAGTGACACTGATTAAACTAGGTCTACAAATGAGGTTTCCCTCATTCCGCGTCAACAAAAAATGGCAGCAATAATAAATCACTGGAAGCGTTTTAGCGCCAGGATTCCTTCATTTCCGAGATGTTCTGGGCAGCAGTCGCAAAAAAAAATTAGTATCGTTTGTGATATTTCTCGCGTGAGTAAGATCCAGCAAAGCAGACACCCAAATTAAGTAAATAGGCACTAAGTAGTATTCTTTTTCACAACCCGCACCACGATCCTATTTCTTCCGTGTCGCTGCGAGGAAGCCCCAAATGCATTTCACCCGGCAGTAATGTGCAACAAGCGTACTATGTACGGGCCTGAGGCCGAGCCCACCAAGCACAAGCCTAGCCCAGGCCTGCAACTTTAAGCCCGGACCCGGCCTGGCAAAACAGCGCATTTTCTGGCCCGGCCCGCAAGCCGGACCAACGCGACCTCGTGCAGTGTCTATAGTCTATTTGCCTGACTCCCTTCCTTATTGAGTTTTTATTACTTTCTCTGAGCAGAACAATGGTGGCTTCGGAGCCGCTATAGACATTTTTAGTACCTTTACATGTGCCTTTTCTGCACACTGCTTCCGTAATGCCTGTGTAACTAGCGGCACGTAAATTTTTGTTAATGGTAAGGTTCTCTATATACGCCTTCCTAGTCCCGAAAATCCTGTCAGTGGAAATATGTGTATGCCGAAAAGTCTGCACCAAAGTACACTGCACGTGCACGCAACAGACCTGCACTGTAATAAAAAAATACATAGGAGCAGTTCCAACCGGCGCCTATGCAAACACCGCGAGAGAGGTGTCTATAGCCAAGCAACGTACGGCCTGGTTCCGGATGGCCTCCAGCACCGCCCACAGCGGGACCTGCAGGGCTGCGACGATGACGAGGCTCCAGCCGACGTAGCACACGTGCACCGGGAACTGGATGGGGCCCAGACGGAGGGAGCTGCACCCGGACACCAGACTCGTCGCCATGCTCACCTGCAGAGGACAAAGGATGCACAGTACGAGCTTCTCAGCTCTCTGAGGAGGTCTGAACAACCGGGGCAAATGCCCCAAGGTGATGCGATCATGTGACAGAAAGAGCGTGAAGCACTCACGACCAAGGCGGCGGGAACGAGGATGCACCATGCCGCTTCCAGCTTTATAGCTGACAGCTCACCGTGCATCAGCATCACGTCCAGCTTGAGGTGCTCCAGGCCTGCAGAGAAGGACCGCAGCATGGTTGCGCGTTTAATGTGATCTGCTGATGATATGTGCTGGTGAAGACGCGTATACCACGACGCGGTGCTTGGAAAAATCTAACAGTATAGTGTATCGTCAGCGTGGATCCAGTGAATCAATGACGAACTTAACTTCGCCAGTACAACAGCACTTATCCCTTAACATAACTTGGGCTTCAGCCGGTGAAGACAGACATGCATATTCAACAAATTGTTCCTACGACGACAAACACAAAAAGGTTATTGAAGATTTGCGCAAGAAGATAAAACTAAATATCGCGGGGTCGAACTGAAGTAAGGCGTTAGTCATTGCACTAGAAAAACACCATACTTTACCACTCTACGTCGATCGGTACGATTTCCTTGGTTTACTTCCTTCTGGGCCAGAACACTTTATAGCGCCCAGTCGAGGGAAACTACAATATCGTGCCCAAAATACGCCGAAGTGTTATGCCCTAAAGGTAAATTTTTCTGCAGTACTGTAACAATTTGTAGAGTTATATTGCTGCAACGTGGGAGAGCACAATATTATACAAAATTCTAAACTTACAACAAAAACTTTTGGTGGTAACACAAGTTCACGGTCAAAAATACTACAAAAATCTGTTGTGACGACAGAAAATTTTGTGTTGTGTTTTTTGACTGGACGAAGGCCCGCCACAACTTCCCGCCAGGCGCGCGTGTATATCGGCGAGCGCGATCTGCAAAGCTTAAGACATCAGCCCACCGTAGATCCACATGACTGCGAGCAGCTCGAAGAAGGCCACGTAGCTGAGTAGGAAGCCCACCACCTGGCTGTCCACCAGCTGCACCAGGTAGAGGCCAGCCTGCGGTCGCACAGTCGCACGCGATTCCTGCTGTCGGAACTGTGAATACTTGCCGGTGGGTAATGAGAGCACTTATGCTGGAATCATTATGATTGCGAAGACATAGTGACCATCCGGGACAGCATGAAATGCGAGGCGTGTGTAACTTACAACATCTTACGCATGCAGCTTTAAGTTCCCTGAGGATACACTGTGTGCGCGTGTGTGTAAGAGGGGGTGTTGATAACGTTAGATGGTACCCTTAAAAGATGGCGTCATCATGCAACCTGGCAGGTGGCGCTTAAGTTAATGATTGGTCGCGCGAAGTTGCTCGGGACAACCCGGATCACCCAAGTCACATCTGTGGCAGCACCTGCCATCCCAGGGCAGTGGAGCACCACTTAACCGCTGCGCCAGGAGTGGTATGAGGTTACGTAGAGCCATACAGAGGTAGATTTGTCAGCAGCGTCGCACCTGGTTACATCATGCCGCAGCGCACGGCGACTGCGTTCACAATGTGAGCTGGCGGGCTTACGCCTTCTCATGACTGCCTGCTCTATAACAGAATAAATAATACATTTAACCGAAAAGTATTCACTGATGCTCTCGCAACCGTCGGAAAATAGTGCCAAAGCTGTAAAATTAGGGCAAATGAAGAAAAAAAAGTTCTCCGGGTAACGAACAAAACGAAACATGTCCATGAGACACTTGGGAACTGGGCTGGGCTCTACCACACTTACCCCAGCAGACACATTGAAATACTTATTAGTCGTCATTTCTCGAAATTTAAGCTGGAAAAATCCTCCCGACCATTAGTTCAGCTGCTGGAAAGAAACTGCGGTTTTGGAGTCGAAGATTACACCCTTTTGAAAACTGACACACTACGGACCACCTGAGCTGTCACCTCGGCGTATAAAAGCCAGCGCTTGTCGTTGAGTTTAGCAGTGCCGTGCCCAATGGCCAAATCGCGCATGTACCCACCTCGGTGACGAAAGGAAGACCCAGCGTGAAGGCCGCGAGACAGTAGAGTACCGTGAAGTGGCGTCGGTACCGCTGCACCAGACTGAAGCTGTCGCCCCAGTGCGTCAGCGCCACGTCCGCAAGGCATAGCTACGACAGTGGAAAGAGGGATAACGTCGAGGACAGTAGTATATTCCATATGTCTCTCTCGTTCTCTTCAAAGGTTACGGCTAACTTCTAGAATGCGCATGGAGGGCAACGTTAGGAGTTTAGGGTCTCGTACGAATCAATTAGCGTTCACCTGCACACCTCGCAGACACAACCAGGAGTGATTTGACATGACTCCCATTCTGCAAACTATTGACCAGGGTCAAAGAGGCCCAATTGGACTCCCTAGCTTTTCTCCATTTCTGCGCATAACTTAGATGTGCTTCAACTGCCTCTCGGGCTTGAGCCCTACTCTGGCCCAAAGTATTTAAAAAAAAGTAAGTTATGTATTGTTGAACGATTATTCAGGGCACAACTAAGCAGCTACGCTTGAAGCCCTAGCTGCAGGCTTAATAATAATAATAATAATAATTGAATATTGTGGAAAGGAAATGGTGCAGTATATGTCTCATATATCGGCGGACACCTGAACCGCGCCGTAGGGGATGGGATAAAGGAGGGAGTGAAATAAGAAAGGAAGAAAGAGGTGCCGTAGTGGAGGGCTCCGGAATAATTTCGACCTCCTGGGGTCTTTAACGTGCACTGACATCGCACAGCACACGGACGCCTTAGCGTTTTTCCTCCATAAAAACGCAGCCGCCGCGGTCGGGTTCGAGCCCGGGCACTCCGGATCAGTAGTCGAGCGCCCTAACCACTGAGCCACCGCGGCGGGTCCTGCAGGCTTCCCCCGATACGGGAACATGACCCGTATCGTTCAGCGGTGAAAAAGCTCACCTGCGAATTTGTACCGGCGATGAGGGTCAGCAGGAAGAAGAGGCACGAAGGGATCCAGTGTACGGAGTACTTGCTCATCGCCACGAAGATCACACTCTGACCTGCGATGGGGACCGAGCCACTGACCGATCCCTCGGTGCTGTTCATTATAATAATAATATTAATAATTGGTTTTAGGGGAAAGGAAATGGCGCAGTATCTGTCTCACATATCGTTGGACACCTGAACCGCGCCGTAAGGGAAGGGATAAAGGAGGGAAATAAGAAACGAAGAGAGAGGTGCCGTAATGGAGGGCTTCGGAATAATTTCGACCACCTGGGGATCTTTAACGTGTACTGACATCGCACAGCACACGGGCGCCTTAGCGTTTTGCCTCCATAAAAACGCAGCCGCCGCGGTCGGGTTCGAACAGAATTCCCTGTTCTGAAACATCAATTAGCTTCAGAAACCCTAAAGCAGCTGTCCATGGGTTTAGGTACGTCTCTTTTATTCTTTGAGTAACAGCAGCAGTAAACTCAACGTAATCGCGGGTTGTTAATAATTAGCTTTCGCACTGTTCACAACAAGAAATCAAAGCACCTACTCCTTAGATTGTTGTGAAGACATGCACCGCTTCCAGCCTAAAGCTACCAATTGACCTGAGCTTGCCACGAGTGCAGCCAGCAGTTGACCAAGCAATGAGGCGTGAAGGTGGGCCGCTTTGTAAAGGTGTATGCAGCTTCATTACATCTGGCGAGAAAAGTAACTGCATCAGATAAGATAAGAGCGGGAGAGAGAGAGATAAAACATTTATTATTTCATTGAAGTGTTCTACGAGTCAGGTAGGCGGACTCCTCAGTTCAGGACTCCGGTGGCTTGGGCGGATGCCTGGACCAGTCTGATGATGCGACACTGGTCCTCCGGACCATTGCTCGTCAGGGCTGCCTCCCATTGCTCGTATGATGTCTGTAATGTTCTTAGAAGGGGTGGTTTTTGGGGACAATTCCAGGAAATGTGAAACAGCGTAGGCTTATCGCCGCACTATGGACAGAAGGGGCGGTATTTGGAAGGGTGAATGAAGCTGTACAAGTACAGTTTAGGGAAGGTATTCGTTTGTATTCGCCTCCAAAATGTGGCTTCTTCTGTGGTGAGTTTAATATGGGGAGGGGGATATATTCTACGATCTAATCTAAGCATCTCCAGCCGTTCCCCATAGTTTGATGGTAGAGGGGTGAGGTACGGGCAAGGATCCGCTCGGTTTGTTAGCTCACGAGCGCGAGCTCATGTCACCTGGTGGCTTTGTCTAGTATGTCTTTATGGCCACGGAAAGCTCTCGTGCTAAGGGCAAGAGAGTTGAGATTCCTCGCACACCCAGCAGTGGAACAATAGACAATTATGGTTGTCGCTTCTACAAATTTAGATAAGCACAATCTTTGAATGAATCAGTGTGGCGAGGCTTCGGCGGCACGAGACATGTAAAAAGATGTGGAAAGGCCGACCAGATAGCAGCGTTTTCCTTACACCATAGGGCTAAGGACTAAGAAACGAGTGATAACATCACCCGTCCTGTATACTGTCTATCGCACTCTCTGGTTACACTTTTAGCGTGGATAAAACGGGTCCTGCTGGTTCCCTGCGCTTAAGCTTGCCCGCACATATACCTCCGTGCACGATGTCCCTGACGGGAATGTTGAGGCTGAGTGACAAGCTGCCCAGCGACGAGAACACGATGATGGAGTACATCAGGCTGGAGGCCAGCGTCAGCAGCGCCACAAGGAACACCACCCTGCGCCCCGGAATTACCCAGGTCATGCAAACACCACCGTTCGCTTCTGCCTTTAATTCCTCAAGTTGAAAAAATTACACTTTCATTACTAGAGATCTCGGGGCTTATACTTATGAGGAGCTACATTATGCATGTGTCGACTGTGGGAAAGAGTCATTTCCAGCTTCCAGTTCATAGCCTGGCGTGGCAATTAGTTCACCAATCCACTAAAGACAACGCGACAAGCCGAAAATTTAAACTTTTGGGCAGATTCAAAGTGTATTCTTTCTTCTTTAAATATGTGGCCAGAGAAAACTTTCGCAAGTGGTACATGCATGCAGAAAACTCTGTCACAACATGCAGTTTTACCACAAAAAGACCATTATTCATTGGGCATTAACGTCATCTTTGTCGGGGCGGAAAGGAGATTAAAAAAATCTTGGTATGTACAATCCCTTCAGAAAGTCCCCAGACTAGCGGGTTCGCTCCTAAGCCGTGTATCAGTGTTCTAGTAGCCTACACGCCACTTTCGAAGCCGCGAAGGAATGTGCAAGAAATTATTCGCCGCATTCAGTGATTTATATGGGTAGGGACGCTATGCAAACACTTTTGTAGAGCTCAGAAAAAAAAATGGCTCACAAACTTTTTCTCGGAGACGTTACGTTGCAAGCGGTTTTCTGGTTGTCCATAAAAGTGAACACACTGTGACTTACACAACTGCGACCCACCGCGTAGATTACATGAAAAGCGCTGTACTGAACGCAGTCAACTTCGCAGGAATATCACGTATTTCCAAACAAAAAAAAACTGTTTGATGCAGAAATGGATGAACTTATGATTTCCTAAGAAAGTCAATTCCTTTCGTCAGTCGTTATGAACTATTCACACGTTCGAAAGCGTCCCCATGGTTCCCTAGCGCTATCAGCCATCACGCTCTTATTTAGGTATATACATGTTTCCAAATAGCAAGGGCTCCACAGCGCGGCTGTTCCATGACACGAGAGGACATAAAAGAAAGCGTCTCCCCTCACTGTGTAGCCCTTGCTATGTTTCAATACCAACTAGCCCAAACCGCTGCCATAGTGCCCCCCTCCCCGTTCGCGCATGTTTCAATGTTAAAACAGAGATGATATTGGCACGACGCCTTCATACTCTCTCAATGCCTTGAGAACCGATACCTTAAACAACTTAAGCATACTTTCATGCACAGGGCAGCGAGAAACCGAACAAATGTGTGCAAAAATTGCATACATGGTGTATGCAGCTACCTCGGATTTATTCTTGGCGAAGGCAAAGAAGGACGCAGAGAAAGGTACATACTATGTACCATCGGTGCACCGGTCTGTTGGTCTTGGTGTGGCACAAAACGCATCAGTGGTACGTTCACTTAGTCCGTGGTGTTTTCTTTCTGCATCTCCCATTGTGCGCTATAAAATTTCAACTCCGCAGGTGAAGAGCGACAGTTCTTCAAAAGCGATTCTGAGCAAGTGGATAGACTTATACGTAGGAGATCACTATTCAGGTACATTCTAAATTCATCATAGATACTGAGCTTCATGTTCCGAACAGAGCACTCAAACTGCGCTCACGAGGTGAAGACTGTGGCGCACCTGTGCACGTTCTCGAAGCGGCGGCAGAAGCTACCGAAGGTGATGACCGGACCATAGGAGACGCCAAATGTGAACAGCACCTGCTCCACGGCACGGGTCCACACCTGGTTCACGAGGTGCAATGAATCCGTCAGCACGAAAGGTTATTTACAGTCGAGCCTCGCTATAACGAAACGGTCTATAACGAAATGATAGATATAACGAAGGAATGACGATTCCCGTTGGAAGCTATATCAACACGGGCTATAATGAAGCTACGGCTATAACGAAGTAATCGTCGCGCCACTTCAACTCCGTTGCAATCGAACTGAAGTACCATTCTTGCGAACGCTGAACCATAAAGGTGGACTAAACTAAAAACAAGCGTGTTTTATGCAATAATGAGGCCTGTTTCTGGGGCGTATTTGATGGAACATTGAAGCATGAGATTGAAGCATGAGATTACTAGATTGCTTGACATAGGGTCAGTTCATTCGCGCTCTCCTTGGGAGCTACCTCGGATTTATTCTTGGCGAAGGCAAAGAAGGACGCAGAGAAAGGTACATACTATGTACCATCGGTGCACCGGTCTGTTGGTCTTGGTGTGGCACAAAACGCATCAGTGGTACGTTCACTTAGTCCGTGGTGTTTTCTTTCTGCATCTCCCAACCGGCATCTATACACTCCAAACACGAACATACGCCTATATGGGAGTAAAAAGTGGAGTAAGCACCCTCTTTTATGAAAGGGAGTGCGCTATATGACGGTTTTTACTCCTTTCTGTTTAGAATCTAGGTTGTGCTGGTCCAGATTTGACCTATTTATTCCCCTCTCATGAGCACGAAACTAAGAGACAGCGCGAAGTTCATAAATGTAATGAAGGTATCTTCGCTCGATCACTGAATCAGTAACGGCACGTAATTTATTACAAGGGCTCGGCAGGTGCGCTTAAGCACCATACACCTAGTAAACATCATCCTAGTACAAGAAGAAAAGGAGAGATGGAAATGAGAAAGGGGCTGTTTACCGTTATCTTCAGGAGTTCCCGCCAGCGAGGCACCAGCATGAACCATATGCCGAGGCTGGCGCCCTCTCTCCACAGCGTCTCGATCACGAGCACCACCGTCAACCCGATGGGCAGCAGAGTCACAGAAGACAGCCGCTGGGTGGCGCAAAACGACACGCCGGACTGCGGCTCACTCTCGCGTGTGACCACTTACGCGACCACTTACGTACTAGAAAAATCATTCAGATCGAAAACCCCTGCGCTAACACGTGCGCCAGCACGCACAGGAGCACACTGAAGTCCTTAGACAAACGCATGTACTTACGTTCCCATAAAGACGAGACAAAAAATTTACAACGGCCAAATAACTAACGTTATGCGCTCTCAGGCGCCAATAAATAAAGCGTACTGCCCGATATTGCGGTGGTGAACTGAAAGAGATGACATATTAAATCTATATGTTAGTGTTCAAGAAGCAAAAAGGCATTTGGTATCAATAACATCGATATCACACACGATCTATATCATAGTGATTTAGCCATATTGTTACCGCATGTGCGCGTGATGTCACTTCTTTCTATTCTGTCAGCATTATTGCACTCAGTAGCAATCTGGCATGTTTGTTCGCGCATTGCACTGAACTACGTGAGTTGGTAGCTTGTGCTCGTCGCATTGCCAAGTGATGATCGAAACGGCAACTGGGAGAGTTGGTGTCGATACATTTGTAACAGTGCTACCAAGACAGTGACAAGAAAGAACAACGTTTTCTATCTTTGTTGCGTACTTACAGAAAATTCAACAGCTTCAGCTTCGTGCACATGTGATGATTCAGCCGGAGGCCCCAATCATGTTCCAAAAAAGATGCAAAGTGAATTTACGCCATCTGCATTTTTTCTGTGCCGGAGACTCGCTCCGTGGTGATTGTTGTTGTTGTTGACCTCACACAATGGCACATACCCAAAAGGGGGATTGGCCATAACCAGGCGGTGACTATTTAAATGACCACTTGCATGAGGCAACAAGCATAGGATGACCTACCAAAATTTGGATTGCACAGTTTTCGTAGCCGAAGTGGTTGCAGGAGGTTAGGGGGGTCATACAAACTAAAATTTAGGCAAAGAAGGGGTAGGGATTACTATAAGTGGTTGTAAAAACCTAAATACAGAAGCTGATAATGGGATGGGCAGGACGAAAGCTCATGAAGGTAGACGTTTTGATTCTATTAGATAATTTTGTACGGCAGAGCAAACATTCCCATTGGTATGGCCAAGCATAGAAGCGCCAAGAGACAGAACAACCGCAGAAGACATGCGCAAACTGAGATTCTGTATTGGAACTTCTAATAGTCGCCTCCTAATCGATGAGTAGCGACGGCATCGTTTTCAGGGGAAGCTGGTCGACAGACCCTCATCAGCAGCAGTGCACGAAAGAATAGAGGCCCAATCACGGCATACCGGCGTGCGCAGACCGGAGGCCAGGCACACGTACAGCAGGGCCCACATGAGGCCCAGGCAGAGGACCAACTCCAGCTGGACGTTGCCCACGCTCCACCACTGCGTGTGAGACCGCAGGCCCACGGACATGTGGCTGCGATGCAAGTGCGTTGGGGAAGGAGGTTTTTTCGCCTCGGATTTCAGCGGTCCACAATGAACAGGCGGCCTCACTTTCATCAAGGGCATCACGACGTATTCTGAAGGAAAAGAATCGTCCTTCCGACAACACCCGCTTTGCTGTGACCCTACAATAAGCTATCGTAGCTCTCCGTACCATGACCACTTTTCCCAGCAGCCTTTCATTCATTCATTCATTCATTCATTCATTCATTCATTCATTCATTCATTCATTCATTCATTCATTCATTCATTCATTTCCCTCTGTACAACGCAACGGATACAACAGAAAAACTATTCAAATGTTGTGAGGGCACTTAAGTCTGCTTACGTGCAGGAATGCGAAAGCATGGAAATTTCCTAGAACGCGGGTTTTTTCCACAACGCCAGTACGTTTTTCATTTTTATTTTAGTTTTCTATTTTGTCATTTCTTTTTACTTTGTTTTTATTTTCCCTTCTATTTTTATTGTGTTACTCTGTTTTGTTGTATTTTAGTTTTGATGACGTAATTTGATTGACAGCTGGAGCGGTCACTTTCCGAGAACGCACAACACCTGTCCACAACGATGAGCCTATAAAGGTTTTCGCCTTAAAACATAGCTTGAGAAGCCCTTCAGCCCTTCGCTTTAGACAGCCTGGAAAGCCACAATTCATGACCAGAACTGCAGCATTCTTCGTCTGTACTTTCTTTGCCTTCTCTCTCACCTCGCGGTAACCATACGCACGCAAACACGCACACAAAGATGGATGACAAAGGCAATCTGTTCTTCACAGTGTTCGCCGTACGGGTGGAGAGCGCACAGCCACTCACAAGAAGTGCTCGCTCATGGTCTCGGTGACGTTGACGCAGTCCATGACGATGTCGTCGTACTTGAAGGGCCTCACGTGCAGCGGCAGTCCCGACGCGTTGTGGGGGACCCGCTGACCCACGTGACGAGCCGAGTGCTGGCCACACACCCGCTGCGTGCAAAGTGGGCTGACATGTAGCATTGCCCCACTTACACATGTGGCGGATTGTATGCGCGCCTTCATGACTTGCCAACTTTCCTGCCTTAAGGCGTTAACGTGGTCCAGCATCTTTGGTGAATAGAACGCTATAGCGAAAACTATGGCTCATAAAAGGTGTGTTCGCTGCCTGTGTGCTGCTGTCTGTGTGCTTCGAAAATTGAGGAGCAGAAACTACTGCACAGTGTGAACCGCAGCAAGCAGTAAAACGAAGACGCCACAGCGGACTTCATCGGTGTGAAGTGCCGTGCATTTTGGGCCTTTCCGCATCGGTCCTTTTTAATGTCTGCCTGTGTCGACCAACTACAAAACTCCACAAAAAAGCTTCGCGTTTTTCAAAGTGACGACCTCGTTGGACCAGAACTTGGACGAGCACAAAAATGTTTCGACTTCTATTATGGGACATTTATCTTTTGGCACATCTCGTACTATTGGGTACCAACTACTAGCTTCAGAGGTGTCCATGAGCTACCTCCCGAACACAGATCGAAAAGAAAGATGGCCAGATTTCGAATGTCAGCTTGGCACATACGTCCGATGAAAAGAAGACAAAGAAGAAAGGGTTCGCGCATGCGCACACACCCTTTCGCTCCGGTAGCAGGTCTCGACCTTCTGCTCCCAGAAGCCGTGGCATCCGGACAGCGGCACGAGGCTGATGTCGGCGAATGAGAGGAGGAGCTGCAGCAGCGACTGGGCCAGCAGCGTGTGCAGGTAGCCGGTGATAAGGAGGCTCAGCATCCCGGCGCACACCTCCACGCCTGATAAAAATGGGCACAAAGTTAGCTTGTACATACAACCGCGTACAGTATAAAAGGGAACGTGTAGTAACTACCGAACTATCATGTAACTTAATCCAGGTCCAGTGTTTATCGCGAAAAACGTCCACTCCAGTTCTGGGTCCGATTATTGATTGTTGCGGTGCCATCGACCTGCCATTGGCAGCTGAAGAGTACGGCGAAGTGCCTCCATGGCCCAGCTTAAAGCCCGGACGCCCGCCTCGAGCATTGAGAGCCGACCGTTCAGCCTATAGAGTAAAAAAGAAAAATGGGGCTGCCTAAGCAGCCCTTAAAAGGAAATGCAATAGGATTAGCGCGTACTTAATTCACTCCTTCCACGACAGCGTACATCGTAAGCCGCCCCCGACATTTGGGTGGCCTAGACGTAGGTCCAGTAGACGGCCCAGTAGCGAAGTGAAGTTTATTTCGGTTTCTTAGCAACTGGATAAACAAACCAGGGTAAGACGTGCAAAATGTGTTATACACACCTGTCCCCCCAAAACAATAACAACAAGGCATCCATGACCATGACTTACAGGATTATGCGTGCCAGCAATGAAACATCAATAGATACATTTTCTCAGACAGGATCCTGGAAAGCCACGCACAAAATAAATGGCAAATGCATTAAAAATCATTATTGCTATCAGCTTACGAAACACAAGAATCGAACGATGACTGAAAATAGTCTACCCATGAATTATTGGTAATAGTCACGACGGTGGTTAAAAGGAAACAGGCGGCCAATCCTACGAAAAGTGCAAAAAATAAATAATAAAGAAGTAAGCAGGAACATTAAATAAGAGCTATCGAACCAGCAAGGAATTAGATTTTTTTTTAATTTTCTCTCTAGTAATTGTCCGCATTAGTGTAAATGTGTCCGGAGAAGTACTCAATGCTTGCGCTATTTGGTAATCCATTTTCTGAAAAGTGAAATTGTAGATCGTACGAAATCAGCGAAATTCATAATGCGGGTGGCGTAAGTTGTAAACTGCATTAGTTATTAAGTCATAACTCTCAAGGTCTTATTCGCTACTATAACCTACACTATGTACATACACTGTTAACTTTTTATCTGTTTGTTCGGTGGATAAAAGAATCTGCTTCATGGAGAATTATTAGCATGCTCACTCAGTGCATGCTACATTTTAAAAAGCTCGAATTGTTCTTTTTTGTGATGTTCAAAGTTTGTTATTATTGGTAATTGCGGTAGTGCTCACACTAAGAGGCACTAATGCAGACGTTGGTGCACTGGAAGAAATACAGTTGCAAATTAGTGACCCGGAAGGGATTCGACTGCCAACAGTACTGCCGATGGCGCTGTTACAGGCTATTCAGGCATCGGAGCTCTCGCGTACTCGCTACATGTATCCTCCTAATTATCCTAACTACTTCCTCCGGAGGCCATAGTTATCTCCCATATTCCTTTAATTAATCCTGTCCTGTGCCAGCTACGATCCTATTTTTCCTAAAAACTGCCTTATCTCATCCGGCCACCTGGCTCGATGCCCCCCTGCTGACTTTGCATTATCCCGGAATCAACTCCGTTACCCTAAGGGACCTTCCGTTATTTTCCCTTCGCATTACATGCCCTGCCCACACCCACTTATTCTTTATTTCAGCTAGGATTGCATTGACTCCCGTATGTTCCGTGATCCACACAGATCTGTTCGGGTTTAAGCGATGTATATTTTTCCTTTCCACAGCTTACTGCTCTGCCTTAATTAAAGCAATGCAGAGATACGCAAGGATATGGGAGAGAGGCAGCCTTGCCTCTGGCCATGGGCACGCATCGGGTGAAGGCCCCCGGTCCGAGCCTCGTGTACTGGCCCAGGATGAGCTCGAGGTAGAAGAGCGGGTAGCCCACCATCACCAGCGCCACCGTGTACGCCAGCAGGAAGGAGCCTACATGAACCAGCAACGTTCTCATCTTCCTTGCCCAGGCTACCCATCATAATTTTTCGGAAGCCGAAATAAATTGAAGCAACCAAATAACGCGCAGAAAGCAAGTGGATATAAACAGAGGCTGTGGCAATGCTAAGCAGTGAGAGCAAATGCACCTGTGAGCGTATGATGGTAAACTGCTAGGTGCCATACATGCAAGGTGCCATCAGATATTCTACGTGAGAAAAATCGTGCGGCATGGTAGGGAAGATCCGAGCTAACAATTTCGTTTGGTTCGCTAAGTTGTTTACACCTGACGCCCCATTTGGCTCTCTCCATTTCTCTTCCTCTTCTTCGACGAGATAAGAGAGAAAGATGACATGGTGGCCCACCTCCTCCGTTTTCGTAGAGCACCTTGGGGAAGCGCCAGATGTTGGCCATGCCGATGGCGATGGCAGTGCACGACAGGATCAGCTGCAGCTCGCTCGACCACAGGCGGCGATCGGGAGGAGATTGCACCTGCATGAGAGTGAAGGGGAAGCAGTTTTTCGCATTCTTTTCCGCACTTCTTTTTGCACTTGTCCTTCTCGTGCTTAGGCATCATGTATATAGGTCGCGTACTTTATGGCTTGCCACACATGAGATGTAGCCGGAGGTGTGGCTGAAGTGCCTAAAAGTAAGCGAAGAAAAATGGTTTGGGTTGGTTCATAAGGTTTGACGTCCCAAAGCGACGAAGGCAATGAGGAACCCCGTAGCGGAGGGCTCCGGATAATTTCCTCCACCTACGGTTCTTTAACGTGCGCTGACATTGTACAATACACGGGCCTCTAACATTTCGCTTCCATCAGAATTGAAGCTAAATGCGACGACCTTGGACGGGCTTCATCCACGCGATGGCTCAAAGTGGTCACCGTATGATGGCTCACGCCGTAAAAATTTCGTGCAGTAGGTCGGTTTATTACGCACATATCGTGGTCTTATGGGCAAAGTGAAGGAAGGAATACGCTGGAAGCGTTCGATCGAACCTTATTCTCAGAAACGCGCCTAACGACGAGATAAGGAATCCGCGCCGCGTCTCAGACAAGACACGTGACTAATGCGCCTTTTCTTTTGTTTTCAAAGCATTCCCGCTGTCTCTTTGCGTCACTCCCGCGTCCTCTCTCGCGCTATAGTAATAATTCTGACCGTGCTGTGAACACAGTTGCTGTGGTTCACGCAGAAATGAGACGTAACGCACCAGGTGCTGCGGGACGTCAGCGGTGACGGTGTCCTGTCGCGCGCTCCTCGAGCTGCTTCCTGTCGTCTGCAAAAGAGAAATAAAGGCCGAGTTCAGCACGGGAGTGCCGCACATGGCGCGAGGCAGCGTCCGGGCTTTTGACAAAACCTCATAAGGTCACACAGAACGTCTTGTCATCGACCAAATGAAAATGATACAAGCTGACGTTTTTCTATCACCATGAATTACTTTAGGCTACTGGGCCATTGCTTATACAGTGCACTCTCACGTATAGGGGAAACGTACAAATACGTGGCTAGGTGTTCCTTCTCTACGTACGTACGTGTGTGTGTGTGTGTGTGTGTGTGTGTGTGTGTGTGTGTGTGTGTGTGTGTGTGTGTGTGTGTGTGTGTGTGTGTGTGTGTGTGTGTGTGTGTGTGTGTGTGTGTGTGTGTGTGTGTGTGTGTGTGTGTGTGTGTGTGTGTGTGTGTGTGTGTGTGTGTGTGTGTGTGTGTGTGTGTGTGTGTGTGTGTGTGTGTGTGTGTGTGTGTGTGTGTGTGTGTGTGTGTGTGTGTGTGTGTGTGTGTGTGTGTGTGTGTGTGTGTGTGTGTGTGTGTGTGTGTGTGTGTGTGTGTGTGTGTTTTGTGAATGCTTTTCGTTTTTCACGATTCTAAATGTTGTATACCTTTCCCAACTATCGTTACTTTCAAAATTTTTTTATTTCCTATTACCTGTCACTTTGAACACTATCTCTTTCATTCCCGAACGTGCGCCAGTTTCTCTCCCGTATTATTTTTCTTCCGTTTTGCATTTGTATTTTATCTTATTTATAAGTATATGGCTACCCGGTTCATGTGGCCCGAAAAAAATTGCTCCTCACTGTTATTTGGGCTATATAACATATGAGAGTCATTTATCCTCCGATTTCGGTGGTAAATATACGAAATTAGCTCTGTGTTCGGCGAACTGTAATTTTGTTCAAGACAACGTAGGCAAAAAAATGCATTTAGCCGGCAAGGCAAGGAGGCACTAAGGCTTCATAACTGTATTACATTAGCGAAATGTATTATGTGTAGTGGGCATGTAAAGTTAAGAGACAAAAGAGCACCGTTATGAAAACACATACATTGATGCATTATACCCTTTGTGAAGTTACAGCGAAGAAAATGACTTGAGAAGTACGTGCAAACCGCAGGAAAAGCATTTCATTCGCTCATGCTGACCACCAGCTAGCTCTACTGCAGCTTAAGTAACGCCTAATAAGCGAGCGGGCAAGAAGATGGCATGTGCTCACAGAAACGACAGTTTCCACGGCCGTTTCTTGCTGTATACAACTGCTGTAGCACGTAGTGTCAGTAGTTCAGTTCAAAAATAGATTTGTTCTCGTACCTCGCACAGCTCGAAGGACTTCATGCTGGATGCTTGCCTGCGGTTCTGCGTTGGCGGCAAAGGAACCCCGTGCCGGGCACTCTTCGGCTTCGCCCTGTCTCCCTGTACATCGAGTCATAAGGACGCAGACAATTACGCAACGGGCCTCACCCGCACGCATTGCCATCGTTTCACATTACAACACGAATCGGGCATCACCAACACATTTTTGCTGGCAAACCTTTTTCTTCTTGTTAGCATAACAAAAAAACAGGTTCGTTTCACTTGTTCTTAGTGTCCACGACTTCTAGCTTCCCGATATAGTCAGCGCAGTTCGAGTTCCGTTTCAATGCTTTCTTTGTGCGCTTTTCAACTGTTGCACTATTGCGACAACTGCGGTCATTCATGAATGCATTATCATTGGTTATCATTCAAGAAGGAAACATCACTGTTAACCAGCGCGCGTCGCTAACGTTAGTATCTACAACGTAACCAATTAAACATTACACAGAGGCACACATTCTACCCATGGTTGATTAACGAGTTTTGGGGATGTCTCGGAATGGCGCCTTGGTTAGATCTCTATAACCACTCACGCCTCATCAAGCTGAACCAGGAGTACTACATACCGTGCCGTGAAGCATGTGAAATGTTGTGGAAGCTAAAGCCGGCGTCAGCTAAACGGGTACTGAAAGGCCGTTCACGATTGGTGCACAGACATCGGTCAAGCATACCAATAGCCATCAGCAGTCAGCAACGGCAGGCGATAGCCAACAGCAGATCACTCTACAGTGCCGGTAACCCACTCCGAATTGTCCCAACTCATCAACATAGCGAATGTACGCGCAATCAGCTGACCAGGCCAGTCTAGCTCCCTCATCCCCTAAGCGGGAAAGCGTAACGAAAGCCGAGAGGCATGCAGTTGACTCACCGCTTGTGCCATCCTGAAGGCTCACTCGGTCGCTGCCACGAAAATCTCAAGTTTCAGCTCGTCCCCGTTTCTGAATGTCCAAGGAGCCGTTGCCTCAGGAAGACCGAAAATGGCTGCCGCGCTGCACAGAGAGGCTGCTTCTTCCTTGACTCGGGCTAAAGAACAGGCCTCTACTATCACGAGATTCAAAATCCATTTTCGAATTATAAGCACTTCTTTTCGTGCAATGCGCCATAATTACCAGACTCTTTTTGCGAAACCGCCATGAGTACAAGCAGTTTTCTTTCTGAGGCTAGCCGAAAAAAGGATCCCGTTGTGTCAGCCGCCTGTTTATGATGGTGATGGTGGTGGTGGTGATGATGATGATGATGACCTCAGGCTTAATGGCACATACCCACGGTGGGGGATTGGCCAGGGTGCATTGCGAGATACAGCCGCCAGTTGCTGTTGTCCTCGTCGACGTTGTCGTCTCTGAAGCGGTGGCACTTACCAACGCTGAGGGATTGGCCAGGATTACGTGCAGATCCAAACAGGAGAAAATTCATCCAGACTTATCTCAAGCGGCTCATAAATGAAAATTGAGGAATCTGGGAAAACGAATAAAGATTTTCTTGCTGTTGACCTCAAGAAGATAAGGACTCGTACACACAGCGGGGAATTGGCCGCCAGTTAGGCTCGTGGCATGAAGGACACAGTGCACGTGCCTCACATAGAAGAAGAAGACAAAGAAGAAGAGTAGGTCCCTGCTGCAAGCAGCACCCATGGAACCGCGACGTCCAGGTGACCCTGCACCGAGGTTTTTCGCCGCCTCTGCCCATCCCACCGGAGGCCAGGCGCAGTCGAAGCATGCTGTGGCAAGAGCTCGTGGCGGCACCACTGCGCTTCCTCAGCTCGCTGCGCACGGACCGGGTGGGTCAGGAGCCTCGACGAGCAAGAAGTACTCTTTCGCCCACCCCTCCGGCACCTCAGGCTGGGGACCGCTCCACGAAATAATGGGTCTTCCTGGAGGTCCACATGGTAAGAAGTGGCAAGTGACCTCAGCCAAGTGAACCCCACGAGTTGCCGATATTGAATCTTCAAGATGAGCAGTAAAAATTGGTAGGGGTAGGTGGAATGAATACCTGCCTTCACAGGTATTCATTCTTCAATTGGAGGGGATACTTAAACTCCTCTTTAAAAGCATGACGTGATATCTTTAGAGGGTTAATGCCCATAGACGCAGGCGGTTGAATTTCGAATCATATTAAGCGGCGAGTCCTCATACTACTACCAGCGCAGTAACCTCTGCACTGGCAGGTGGCCATCTACCAAAATCCCAAACATTACAAAAAATCCCAAAGGACACCCAAAATTTTGGACGTAGGCCCACTAGAGAAATATTATAGGTTGAATGGATTAAGATAGGTTAGTGGGTCGATCAGTATAATTTCACGTGATAATCCAATAGAAGGTTCTCGAACATTCTAGAAGGCGTTCACTCATGCGGACCATATAAGGGCAATGGAACCTGTTCCAACCGGTGTATTGCGGGAAAACAGTGCTCAAGAACATTCGCCACTGACTGTAGACATCATAGCAGACAACTTAAAGCTATCTCATTTTCTTCTTTAAGAAGATGGCAAGAATATGCCCAAGTTATTGTTTTAATAATACCACTATATTTTACAGCGACTACAGTTGAGCGCACGTTCCTGGGTTTCACGTCGTCGTCGTCACCTTAGTAGTAGTAGTAGTGATAGTTTGTTGTAATCGTCGCCCTAAACGGTGGGTGCGTTGCAATGGGAACTACTCAAAGGGTGGTTCCCGTAGAAGGAAGTAGGTATGACTTGAGTGGGGGAATCCGTAACTGGTGGGTGGTTACCGTGGACGGAGGAGGGTATGGCGAGAGCGTATAATGGAGCAACTTAGTCGGTGATTGTCACGGGAACCAGCGAGTGGGTAGTTGCACTCTGAAAGAAGAAGTAGGAGTACCGTGAAAAGAAGAGGGTATGGCGAGAGCGCAGGGAGGATTAGCCAGAGCGTGGTTACCACGCGAAGCATCCGGATGGCGGTTAGCGTGGAAGGAGAAGGGAGCGACAAGAGTGAAGGAACCTCCAACCAGAGGATGGTGTGGCAAGAGCCTACGAAGGCGCAGCCGGTGATGGTTACCACGGGAACCGTATAGGGGCTACTCAGGGGGGTAGTCACTTTAGAAGGAGAAGGATGGTTACCATGGAAGGAGGGTACGGCGAGAGCGTAAGGCGCGACCAGTCGGTAGTTCCCACGGGAACCACCCGGAGGGTAGTTGTAGCTGCCCTGTAAGGAAGAGGAAGGTTGCCATGAAATGAGGGTATGTCGAGAGCGTAGGACGGCGCAACCGGAAGATGGTTACCACGAGAACCGCCAGGAAGGTGGTTACTATAGAACGAGGAGAACGCGGCGAAAGCGGAGGAATCTCTAACCGAAAAATGGCTGCCGTGGAAAGACGAGGGTTTGGCAAGAGCACAAGAAAGTGCAACCGGAGGGTGATTATCCCAGACGGCGAAAGATGTGGCAAGAGCGTGAGGCGCGAGCGGGAGATGGTTGCTACGGGGACTGCCCTAAGGGCAGCTATTCTTGAAGGAGGAGGAGGGGTTACCGCGGAAGGAGGAGGGTATGACGAGAATGTAAGAATGTAGCACGGTCCATCAGCTGCAGCTGCTCCAAAACGCGCCAGCTGCGGAAAATGTCATCGGTGCCGCCGCGCGCCTATATATAGTTGCGGACAGGACAAGACAGCTACTCGAAAAGCGAGTACGTGGGGAACACTAAAAACAAAGCTCTAGAACTATAGAGACATGAGGTCACTCTCATATCCTCTACCTCAACGTATAGTAAAATATAAATACCTTAACAGCTGTCCCTGAATATGGCGTTGCATAGTGGTAACCGTCCTATAAATTTCTTTCAGGTAAACTTCTTACGATAAAAACATGCGCGTCCATTCTGCATGTAGAAGAAAAGCGCAGGCACTTATTTATCAAACAATTTATAGCCGTATGATGAAAGATAAACTTACTCACGCCATGTGATTTGTCGAGACGCAAAAAGTCATTGCTTATCGCACAGCGCTCTATTAACAACCAAAGACACATGCGTGTTCTCACTTTCTAGATAACGCAGGCAGGCCGATCCCTCCCCACTTAGAGGAGGAGGGGCGAAAGTCAAGCGGAAGGACACAAAGGAAGTCCCCACCAACGAATGCTGTTGTCTGTGGCCGCCAAAAAGAAGGGAAATTATCACTCACGAAGACGACCGCAACGACTGAGCAGCAGGGTCCAGAGACGAAGCCGTCGGCCGAGGATGAGCACACAGGGCCCGCTGGAAGATGCCGGCCCACCACAACGGAGCAGCCAGGCAAGGGAGAGAAAGGAGCAAAACGACAAAAAGGACAGGCTGCCGACGCGAACCACACCGGGACACAGTCCGCACGAGTGCCGCCTCCTGCTCGTGATGAGCATTTGGTTGCATCTTCTAATGAGAAGCATACAGCGTCGAAGAAAGGGGCCGCAAATGGTCGACACAAGACGGACCGATCCAAACAAACCGAAGCTGTCGGCGCCCAGAAGTCGGCCGAACCTCAGAATCCAGAAGCGCTCCGAGGACCGGCTGCAGTGCTTCCGGAACGGGACCCAGGAGACCAGGGCAGGCCGAACTCCAAGCAGGCTGAAAGAGCGAGGCCACGAGGTCAACATGAACAACGCAAAGCCTCCGAGAAGTCTAAAGCGACTTCGCGACAACCTTTCGTCGCTTCGAAGACCGCACGCATGGGTGATGAGCCCCAGGCTGGAGGTGAGGAACCTGTGGGCAGTAAACGGGCTGGCAGACCTGGAAAGCCGCAGCGTGTGGAGCTCAGGCAACCGGAGAAGTTGCAGCTGTCGGAACAGGATGCCTCTCTGCCGCAAAGTCCTCCATTGAAGAATCGAGCCGAGAGCTTAGGTGCTGCAGGTGGGGGAAAAAGTGGCGCGGTGCCTGAAAGACCCCAGGTGAGGGCAGCGTGCTGAGACGCACTCCCGGGTTGCAGCGTGTCAAGAAATGTAATGCATTTCGAACTGAACCATATATTACCGGTGTCTGTTTAATTATTTTTCCTGAAACGTTCGCAGGGGTCGTTGCATTATATTACTATCTTCGTAGCTGCTTAAACTTTCGGTTTTGTGGTTAAACCCCAAGTGTACACCAGGATACAACTTAAAAAAACAGCAGTTGCTAACACTAGGCCATTGTCCGCAGAGTATTGTATTACTCCGCTAGCCAATAAAAACCGTAAAGTAAATCGGCTTTTTAATGTTTCGCTTTATTAAAAGAGCCAGGCATCAAAATTCTAGAGCTTAAATTTTTTCCCACGTGATTAGTTGTTTAGGCGACAAGTGACGTCACCAGACCGCACAAATATCATTGTCTAATGGGAAGTGACGTCATTAGACTGGAGCGTTTACATTGACTGGAGGGAAGTTACGTCACCAGATGTAAACTGACGTCACTTACGCTAAAGACATCTAGTTCAAAACAAAATTAGATGTACATGTGAATTTTTTAAGCCTCGATATTGTTATTACTAGAGAGTTATCTGCGAAACTAATTATGCGCTTTGTGTGTCACATGTATACCGTGGCGAACGAGGTGCTCCGCAGTGTGGGACTGTTTTAAATACGACCTTTTTGTAGTACAGACAAGTTTCTGCATCGAAATGAGGCAATGGAAGCTTTATGACCGAAAAAAAAATATCAACATCAAGGCGGAGCAACCACACGCTGTGGCCACTGAACCACACGAGTAAATCAGCCAGATGCTGCTGTGTTCTGCATTTCGTTCTGCGCCATCGCAGTTTATGAAAGTTTATTAACTGCCACGCCTGTTTTCAGCTGGTCGAAAAGTGTCTTCGCCGGTGTAAAAAAAACGTTCTGCACCGATTCCTTCCAGTTTTCTTTCTTCCGACCTACGGCATTGGCGCAAGCCTGACAATAACTGAGGTACGGCGTAGCTTCAGCCAATGCGAACGGGGGGGAAACAAAAGTGACAATTATCGCAGCGGTGGCCCAGTCGTTTGAGCATCGGCCTCGCATGCGGGAGGTGCGGGGTTCGATCCCCAGTGCCGCCGGGTGCCCACCGGTGATACAATGGGTACAAGATATCCTCTGGTCTGGTGCTCGGCTTCTTTAGGGTGAAATGCTTGGGCAATGGGTCTTTGAACCCCCTTGAGAAGATGAAAAAAACCTTGTGCCATGCCGCTCTTTGGCCGTAGATGTCCTTCGCCATAAAAATACATCATGATCAAAAGTGGGAATTGTTTTGATAATTTTAACATTTTTGTCACGCTAATACAGCTTGCCCATTTCTAGGAAACAGTTCTTCAAGCGCGTACACAACTTTTGTGATCGATATCAGACCACGTCTGCGATCAAGCTACGTTTTCCGCGCAGGCCCTTCCGATTCCATCGGACAGCAATTCGACAAATGTCACACCACCTGCTGGACGGCCCCGGGCTGCTCGATCCAGTGGCACCCTGATTCGCAAAGGAAGCAAGACTTCACGCAGGTCCACCATCTTCGCCACGACGGCCCTCATTTCGTACGGCCTGCACTCCTTCAAACTGGACAGAGTAAGCTCAGACGAAAACTAGAGGCTGAGATGCACTGCGGTCTTACAATCTGAGCGGTCATGTCGAAAAGTCGCCAAGACTGCCGCCTTTCGAAGCGCTCCAAAGCTGTTAATCGTCTCTCACGCACGCATCCCTGTATTTCAAAGGTCACTTGCAAGAGCTTCCCGCGCCATCCCTGGACTGCGCTGAGATAGCTCTTCCCCCCTTTTAAACGCGATAGTGTTAGAGCGGACATTCGAGGACAACCCGTGCGCGTTGTCCCACTAATTCAAGATTGGTCGGAAATTGTCGTGACGTCACTGCACAGTCAACCAATGAAAGCGAGATATGACGTCATACACTGGGAGCTGCGCAGCAGTCAGAGCGTGCGCAAAGCTTCCATTGCTCTGTGGTTGACGCGTACAGTCGTTTGAGGGATATACATGACGAGTCTGGGGGGGGGGGGGGGGGAGCTGTGAAGGAGCGCTTCTCAAAAAGAGACTCCGTGATGGGTGCGCGCGAACCGTAATAGTGCTTGTGGAGTTGCGAAGGAGGGTTGTGTGACTTCTAACGCTGTCGGGTCCAGGTTCCTAAGGGTTGGATAGCAGTTCGCAGTTGTTTCTTTCTGGCGACTGTGTATAGATGGGTGCATTAATGAAATAGTGGCCACCATGTTGGAGTCGAGGATGCGCGTTTATTAAATCCGCTTACTCCAGTCGGCTCCGACATGCACTGTGGAAGTTATGTATACGATTCATCACGATGCCCTTGTGACGTCACGTGCAAGCCACGAAAGCGCAGCGAAATATATCCGGCTTGAGTGTGACGCCGTTCTCGCGGAAGTAAGCGAAGGCAGAAATTAGGAGCGAACCTTTCACCTCTACGCGATGCTGTGCTTAAGGTCTTCGCGACCGAAGCGCCTACCTGTGGCAGCTTATAGTAATGCGATCGAACATTCGCAGCGCCCTCTGCGCAGCGCAAGAGGCATTTATGCATCTTGCGCTTTGTAACAAAACATGTTACCCTATTTTGCTCCAGGCTTAGCGTTAATATCAAACGTTGTATTAGCGAACAAAGAATTTTCAATATACTTTTGCACGCGAATGCTAAAAAGTCTTCTGGTGGTGATGAAATTCCTTACGCTTTTCTGAAAATGCATGCAGGATAAGTAGTTAAATATAGTATTATATATATATATATATATATATATATATATATATATATATATATATATTTATAAAATAGGCTTTTTTAGCTTAATAGTGCTTTTTACGGCATAGGCATAGCGGCCGAACGCCATAGCCGCTATGCCCCTGCGACCTAGTCGCTAGGCAGTGAAAATGTAAACGTAGACGTTCACGTGACCAAGCGGCTAGAGACGTGGTTGTCGACTTTTGCGTAGTTGAGCATTTATGTGCCAGCAAAAAAGAAAAAAACTGGCAGTGCTTAACTTCGTTAACCCTGAAATTCAGCCAAAAGCAAGCACACCTGCTAAGCGTCTGAGACTCGTCCATGGCAGCTCCGCTACACTACCGAGACAGCCGTTCTATGTTTACCCACACGACCGTGTGGCTATGATGTGGTATCACATGCTGTTACGACACCCACATCGAATGTTCTCAAGGTCAAGTCACCCAAAGGTCACCCAATGTCAAGGTCAGAGGTCAACTCAAGGTTAGAGGTCAACTAAAGTTCATAGGTCAAGGTCAAGGCTTCGGCGCCATAACTGTACCACATATGGTCATACACGGCTAACGTGGCTGGGCTGAAAGTCGTTCAGGGTCATTCTCCTGCCTACGCGACGACGGCTGTACCTTGCGTAGAGAAGCTTTACGCTTCAAAAAATCCAAACTATGACGACCCGTCATCTTTCACCTCTCACGTGCAATCTCGCGCAGGCGCATGACTCGCCGTCACACTCGCGGTACTGGCACTGGGTCACGCGCCCCGCCGTCTGCCTGGCTGTGGCCCTCGTCGTCATTCTGGTGGCCGCGGCGGTGCTGTCCAAGCAGCTGGGGCCTCCCACGAAGAGGGACGCAGCCAGCCTGTGCAAAACGCGCGGCTGTTCCCGCTACGCGGAGCTCATTCCGCTTAAGGTAAGCGCACTCCGCTTCGGGCGCCTGTCCTTCGCTGAATTCCTCTCTATCTTTCTTTCTTTCTTTCTTTTTCTTTCTTTCCTTCTTCCTTTCCTTCCTTCTGTTCACTTGCCTAATCGTCGCCTGTCTTGTTTCCGGCTTGACAGAGTTGCCACAGTCAGCCTGGTGCCATTACGGTCTCTTTAGAAGTTATGATGTAGCGAACGAGATATGTCTGTCATTCCCAAGTACGTTGCGTCGTCTGCTGGCTCAAACTGCTGTTTGTTTAGAATATAGGTGATGCGTTCCTTGCCTGCGCTAAAGATGACCGACGAACACGAAACATTGGTGTGAATAGTGTTTGTTTCTTAGCTGTGAAGTGCCTGCGCGACGCGGTTGGCTAACGCTACAGCATTTGCTACGCGAATGTTAATAAAACTGCACAGACACCAGATTAGCAGGGCTTCATTTTATTAATCGGGAATTCCAAGTCTGGTGCAATGCTTCTGGTGAACTTTAACAGGCGCAGAAAATAAAAACAGACAAAAGGGATGTTTATAGGACTGGCGTGTGTAGTATCCACATCCCTTCATGTGGCATAATTCACGCGACTTTATAATAATAATAATAATATAGTCATGTTTATTTTCACCACTGAGTGCAGAGGAGCGAAAATAGGTGGCTGGAGAAAAAGCTGCTCTATCGGCAGCTTGACGGCGCTCCAGCCACCTTTACATCAGGAGCAATGGCGAGGCATACAGTGCACATCTGAAACACCATTGTTTTTTGTTGTTGTTTTTTTCACAGGCCTTTCTTGAATTACAAACTGCACTTGCAAAACTAAATGGAAAACGGAAGTAAAGGATTCATTGTTATACAAGTGCACAACACAAAGATGATGAAATAACACTGAAAGACTGAAACAGAGAGGGGAAAACGGACATGCAAAACAAAATCAGCATGGTTCACCCCACAAAAAGGTTGGCGATGTGTCTGCGTGGGATTGAAATGACATCCACGCTCTGGAAGTTGAGATCATTTAAAATGGATGGTAATGAATGTCTAATTCTTTCGGTGCCGCAGCCAGTACGCGAGAAGGGAACAAACCATGGTGGCTGGTGCTTTGCTGTTCACTTAATTGTTGGTTATTATTCTTTGTTATGCGCCATTTAGATCACCAACAGATTCACTGTAGTTGAACTTAAGAACTGCGAGGCAGAACTCTGGTTTGTATGTTGGAGACCCTCGCTTTTTTTACCTGCCGCGGTGTGGCTCAGTGGTTAGCGCGCTCGGCTACTGGTCCGGAGTACCCGAGTTCGAACCCAACCGCGGCGGCCGCGTTTCGATGGAGGCGAAATGCAAAGGCACCCGTGTGCTGTGCGATGACAGTAAACATTAAAGATTAAATTAAATTGTTTTTTTTTGGAAAGTAAATGGCGCAGTATCTGTCTCACATATCGGCGGACACCTGAACCGCGCCGTAAAGGAAGGGATAAAGTAGGAGGGACTGAGAGAAGAAAGGAAGAAAGACGTTCCGAGTGGAGGGCTCCGGAATAATTTCGACCACCTGGGGATCTTTAACGTGCACTCACATCGCACAATACACGGCCGCCTTTTGCGTTTCGCCTCCATCGAAACGCGGCCGCCGCGGTTGCGTTCAAACCCGAGTACTCCGGATCAGTAGCCGAGCGCCCTAACCACTAAGCCACCGCGGCGGGTTTAAAGATCTCCAGGTGGTCGAAATTATTCCGGAGCCCTCCACTACGGCACCTCTTTCTTCCTTTCTTCTCTCATTCTCTCCTTTATCCCTTCCCTTACTGCGCGGTTCAGGTGTCCGCCGAGATAAGTGAGACCGATACTGCGCCATTTCCTTCCCCCCTTCCAAAAAACTATTTCAATCACCTTCGCCTGTAGCGTTTAGCTTCGTTCATAAAACTGTCGCAAGTTCACGCACTGTTTTGGCGGTGTACATACAGCCGAAAAACCACGCGCATTTTGCGCAGGTTAACATGTCCGCGGACCCTTGCGAGGACTTTAGTGCGTTCGTCTGTTCGGCCTGGAAGCCGAACCACCGCCTGTCCAACTACATCCCGTCCAAAAAGGCCGACCTGCTCAACCACTGGCTCGACGGGCTCGAGGAGCTGCTCTTGAAAAGCTCGCCGAATGTCTCCGCTGCCAAGCACGCAGTGAGCATGTACCAAGCTTGCACCTCCCGCTCAGGCACCAGCGTCGCAGACCTCCAACAGTTCATGGCCAGTCTCGGAATCCCATGGCCCGATGTCCCAGAGCAACCCGTCAGCCCACTGCGAGTATTGCTGAAGCTCGCGTACAACTTCCAGCTACCGCTCTGGTTCCGCATACGGACCCTGCGCCGAGAAGTCGGACGAGGCTGCCACCAGATCATTCACATCCAGGCCAGCGAGGTCGTGGCAACGTCTCTGGAAGACCACAGCAGGCTGACAGGTTCGGGAGTCTACGTCGCCTACTGGCGGCAGTTCTACGGAGCCTTGAGGCGAGACACTGCCGGCAAACCGCCAAGCAAAGATTCCATCGTTCGGACGGCCGAGGTGAACAGCTTCGTTCTCGAGACTCTCTTCGCGGCTGGTAACAACGGCACCAGCGACGGGCCCGCCTGCCTCTCCATTGGCTCCTTGGACACGTACACAAAGAACCTGTCTTCGTCGCAATGGAAGAGCGAGCTGTTAGCCGTCTTGCGGTTCGCGAAGATCACAGACGAAGATAAGGTCAGCGTGAGCAGCTTGTCCATCCTCACAGCCATCGGCACTGTTTTTGCCGCCTACACCAGCCGCGAAATCATGGAGCACCTGGGTTGGAGCGTTGCGCAGATTTTCGGGCCTCTCGCCGACTCCGAACTCCTGGCCGCCAAGTACGACCCTGGAGCAGCCCCGGTACTAACCTCCCACACCTGCGCCGCTGAAGTTGAAGCAACTTTTCTGGGTGTGGGTGCGACGATCCATCTAACCAGGTACCTGGACCAAGGATCCGAAGAAGACGTCATGGCAGTTCTGGGTAACATCGCAGTGACGGCAGATGCCATGGTCCGGGACGCGGTGTGGCTTGACGATGCCACAAAGGCTACGGCTCGCGATAAGATCAGGAGCGTGCGGACGGTGCTGTGGAAGCCTTCGTGGTTACTGAAACAAGTGAGGGTTCTCGACCGGATCTTCTCAGGCTTTCCAGGGGGCAAGACGTCCATATTTTCGTACAAGGAGCGTTCGGCTCGCGGAATCGCTGCCCTGGAAAAAAGTGGCCCCGAAGAACTCGAAGAACTCCTAGCCATACCCTCTAGCACGTCCGTGAACCTGCTAGACTACGACCACGCGCTAAATGAGCTCGCGGTGTCGGCGAGCGCAATTCAGGAGCCGCTGTTCGCCGCCGACGGTACTGAGACCATGTCGTACGCGGGACTCGGATTCTTGTTCGCTCAGCAGCTGGTGCGTTCCGTAGACAAGCTGGGACGTAGAGTGATGCCGGACGGCAGCTTCACGCCCGAAGGCGTCGAAATTAGTAACGACTCTTCCACATTCGCGGGCACCTTTAACGCTGCTCTTGACCGCCGGACCGCCTGTCGCAATCTGGACTACGACGACCTGTTCCCGGACGGCGTTGCCATGGAGGTAACCTACGCGGCGCTCGAGAAGGTCATCGCCGCCAAAGGCGAGAGCCCGCTAATAGTGCGGGAGTTCACCGACCAGCAGATCTTCTTCATGGCGCTCTGCTACTTCATGTGCACGAGGCGAGGAGTTAAGAGTCGCTCGCTCGGAGACTGCAACAAAGCGGTGTCCAACTTCGCGCCTTTCGCCCGCGCCTTCAACTGCAACGCGGGGGCCAAGATGGACCCGGAATACAAGTGTTCGTTTTTCTGACAAAGTGGCAGAGCGCGCGCGTTTGTGTAACTTGTGCGAGGCAGAGGCGGTGGTACTGGAAACGCAGTTTTGGTGTTTATCTCAAGCATCAATACTCAAATTGTGTGCGCTTGCAGTGAACTTATTTCTATGTATCAATGGGCCACGATTCAGATATATTTAGCCGTAACGCATCAATCCGCCGAGCTTATCTTAGAGAGGCAATGAAATATCGAAAGTAACCTGCATGCCGTGACTTTTCGAAGAACTCTGCGAGAGCCGTTCTCAGTGCAGCTCATAGTTTAATGCTCTGCAGGAGTTTGAGCGCACGCCAACGAAGCGGCAGTAAAAGTAAAAGAGTGAACGGATTTTCAATATGAATTTCGCGGTTTTCAAATGACTCTTTTACCGAAGCGTCCGACCTGTGTACTCCTCGGTGCTTTGGCACACTGAGTTACACTCCTCCAGGCTTTCCCAGCAGTCATTGCAAAAAAGGGAAGCATAGAGGGATGGTTTTTGTTATTTTAACCTTTGTGGTGTTTATCAATGGGAAACTAGTAGTCTAATAACTTTTCGCCCGAAAGATAACTGATTTAAAGTAGAAAAGACAACCAAATGCCGCCAGAAGGATCCGAGCCTACGACCTCTGCATCTCGCGTGCGGTGCTGGGCCAACTAAGCTGCATGGCAGATGAACCTTCTACTTTCGGGTATACATTTGTGTTGCGTGTAGCCTCACCTTCAGCGTGTTCACCAGCGCCACCTTCCGTCATAACGGTGGACGTGGAACGTGGAGGTGCGGCGTCTTTCATAGCCCGTATGCGCCGCTTTGGTACCTTAAATCCACATACCATAACACGCCGCCGCGGTGGCTCATTGGTTATACACTCTTAAAAAAAGTTAGTAAAAAGGTATTACGTGCAGCAGTTAATAAATCTGACTTCATTTTACTTCTTTTTACTAACTGTTTACTACCCTCTTCAAGGTATATCTAATAAAAGTAGCCCTTGCTACCTTTTTACTAACTATATGGTCGCTAGTTACTACCTAGTTAGTAACCATTCCTTTAACCCCAAAAATAAAGTCAAAGAATATGACACAGACTGTCGTGTGAATAAATTGGTTTAATAATAATAATTGGTTTTGGGGGAAGGAAATGCCGCAGTCTGTCTCATATATCGGCGGACACCTGAACCGCGCCGTAAGGGAAGGGATAAAGTAGGGAGTTAAAGAAGAAAGGAAGAAAGAGGTGCCGTAGTGGAGGGCTCCAGAATAATTTCGACCACCTGGGGATCTTTAACGTGCACTGACATCGCACAGCACACGGGCGCCTTAGCGTTTTGCCTCCATAAATTGGCTTTGTAATTAAACATTTCGGCAGGGGAGTGCGATTAGGTAGACTAAGCTGTATCTACAATCTCAACTTCATAATTAACGCTGGTATCTTAGCTTAACGGGCAAGAGCCACTAGCCCGTAACAAGATTTGCCTGTGCACGCGCAGTGCGCGTTTGTGACCTTTCTGATTTGTGATTTTCTTGTATTCTGAACCTTTGTGTGCGTTCGGTAAGGTTGTTCGATGTCATCACCTCGCATAATTTGTACATGTAACGCGCAATAAGCCTAAACCTTAGTGTGTGATTTGCGGCCAGCACACTCGGATAGCTCTGGCAGGTTTAGAGAATTAGTCAAATTCACTATGTAGCTTTTTTTATTTTTCTAGTATGCACAAATTTTAGAAGCCACACCAGCACACCGTACGAAGAACTTAGCACATATGTGAAGTTTCTATTCATTTTCTTAGTATATACTAGTAGCTTCTCGTTACTAACTGCGGGTAGCAGTCGTTACTAACTCATTGGGTTAGTAACCTACCTTCCCGTTACTAACTGCAGTTACTAACAGTAACATATGTGAGAACCAGTTACTACCCCAAAGTTAGTATTACTACCTTTTTTTTCTAAGATTACGAGGTCTGTTAGGAAAGTATCACCCTAATCACACTAAGATTAGTCTCCTTGGGACTCCGCACACTTCTCCCAGAGGTGCTGCTATTGTTGGAAGCATTCTAAGAGGGCATTTTTCGGAATGGAGTTTAGCTCAGCTGTCGTTGCAGCTATAATGCCGTCTCTTGTCTGAAATCGCACTCCTTTCAATGGTCTCATGATATTGGGAAACAGCCAGAAGTCGCAGGGGGCCATATCAGGAGTGTAAGAAGCCTGTTGAACTACGGAAGTCTGGTTTGCGCTAAAAAAGTCTGAATCAAGTGCGAGGAATGTGCAGGAGCATTGTTGTGACGGATGGGCCAATTTCCTGCTGACCACAACTCCGGTCTCTTGCGCCGCACAGCATCACGTAGGCGACGGAGGACATCCCTGTAGTAGTCTTCGGTGATTGTTTCACCCCGTGGTGCGTACTCGTGGTGTACCACACCGAGGGAGTCAAAGAAAGCAGACAGCATCACTTTGACGTTGCTTCGCACTTGGCGGGTCTTCTTTGGTCTTGGTGACGTGGAATGCTTCCACTGTGACGACTGGGATTTGCTTTCCGGGTCGTACCCGTACACCCAAGACTCGTCACCAGTGATTATGGTGTTCATGAAGTCGGGGTCACTGTTTGTGAAATCCAGCACGTCCTGTGAGACTTCAACGCGAAGTTGCTTTTGCTCCATCGTGAGCAGCTTCGGCACGAATTTCGCCGCAACTCTCTTCATGGCCAAATCTATGGTGATAATGGAGCGTGCAGAAAAAGTGCTGATTCCCACCTGGTCTACAATTTCTCGGATAGTCACACGACGGTCCCGCATCGCCACAGCGTTCACTTCGGCAATAACCTCGTCTGAGGAAATTATTCCGGAGCCCTCCACTACGGTACATCTTTCTTCCTTTCTTCTTTCACGGCCTCCTTTATCCCTTCCCTTACGGCGCGGTTCAGGTGTCCAACAATATATGAGACAAATACTGCGCCATTTCCTTTCCCCCAAAACCTATTATTATTATTATTATTATTATTATTATTATTATTATTATTATTATTATTATTATTATTATTATTATTATTATTATTATTATTATTATTATTATTATTATTATTATGACCTGGTCATTTCGGCATGTTAATGGCCGACCGGAGCGCGGCTCGCTCTCCACCGATGTGCGGCCGTCTTTAAACCGGTTGTACCACTGCTTAATATGCGTGCTGCTCATAGCATCGTCACCGAAAGCCGTCTGAATCTTCCGAATGGTTTCCACTTGGCTGTCACCCAGCTTCTCACAAAATTTGATGCAGTAGTGCTGCTCCAGTCGCTCCGCCATTTTCCTTCTAATAAAAAACCGAAGAGAGCACTGCGCACTATACCTCACTCAAACGCTGCGACTGACTACTATCGGCAGGCGCGACAAAAATTCGCGCATGCGCACGAAGGTTCAAGGTCGGCTGATGCGAGCGCGCTTGTTTCATATCCATCAAATGTTCGGGAAAAAAAATAAGGTCGCATACTTTTCTAACAGACCTCGTATAGTTCTCGGCTGCTGACCAAGAAGACGCGAGCTCGATCCCCGCCGCGGCGGTCGTATTGCGATGTGGGCGAAATGCCAGAGGCCTATTTAATGTGTGATGCCAGTGCACGTTAAACAACCCCTAGTGGTCGCAATTATCCGGAGCCTTTCACTACGGCGCTTCTCTTAGCCTGAGTAGCTTTGGGGCTTTAAACTCCTTAACTAATAATATAGCATGCCATAGCATAGCATTTCACAGCACAGCATGCCACATCGACTAAAATTATTACATTTAATGGCCGGAAGGAGACTTCATTTTATGGCTCTTGTGGTCATGCTTCTAAAAAAAAGCCACACACGCACAAGGAGGTTTGAACATGACTTCATTTGAAGCTTAACAAAAGTCAGCTCACCAGCGCACTGTAAAAAGGAAAAAAAGAAAGTACGGCAGTTAGGAAGGGCTTCAAACGCACAGCTCTTTGTTCTCATACTCAACCCCTCAGCTTGACTTCCGGTTTTTAGGCACGGTATATACTTACACCTGTGTGTATGCCCATGCATTAATAGAAGACAGCGCCCGCTATCATCAGCTCTACGATGTTCGTCGGGTCTTCGACCCTCGCGGGAGCATGGTTTGGGCAAGCGGAGAAGAAAAGGTTACAACTGTGCCTCGTGCCAAGCCTGTCCGTGCAAGCGCGAGCAGTCCGGACCACAGGCGCGTTCTAGCCTACGTCGTAGCTTGCCGAGCTCCCGGACTGGACTAGTCTCAAAGCCCCTGACGTGGACTTGTTCCTGCGCGCCTGTAGCGGAAACTCCTCTTTGGCCATGCACCGTCGCCAGAACCCCAGAACAGGTCGGCTGGACTACTTCTACAACATGCTGTATCGCACCGTGGTCGAGCACCAGGACCCCGTGACCGGGCTGATACCGGGCCACAAGTTCAGCGGCCACCACGCCTGGGTCCGCGACAACGTGTACTGCGTGCTCGCGATGTGGGCCTTGTCCTTGGCGTACAAGAAGAACGCCGACGTTGACGAGGACAAGGCCACGGCCTACGAGCTCGAGCACCGCTCCGTTAAGCTGATGCGGGGGCTTCTCGTGGCCATGATGAACCAAAAGGACAAGCTCGAGCGGTTCAAGGAGACGCAGAGCGCGACCGACTGCCTGCACGCCAAGTTCGACGCCGCCACTGGCGGCCCGTGCGTCGGCGACCAGGACTGGGGACACCTGCAGATCGACGCCACATCCCTGTACCTGCTCGTCCTTGCCCAGCTCACCGCCTCGGGAGTTCAGGTCATTTTCAATCTGGACGAAGTGGCCTTCATCCAGAACCTGGTGTTCTACATCGAGAACGCGTACTGCGTGCCGGACTTTGGCATGTGGGAGCGTGGCGACAAGACCAACCAGGGAATCCGCGAACTCAACGCGAGTTCTGTGGGCGCGGCCAAGGCAGCGCTCGAGGCCATGAGTGAGCTGGATCTGTTCGGATGCCGGGGCGGACCAGCCTCCGTCATCCACGTCCTTCCAGACGAGACGCAGAAGTGCGACGCGGTGCTTCGCTCCATGCTGCCCAGGGAGTCCAATTCCAAGGAAGTGGACGCGGCTCTCCTGTCGGTGGTGGGATTCCCTGCATTCGCCGTCGACGACCCTGAGCTCATCAGCGAAACCCGAGCGACCATAGTGGGTAAGCTTCAAGGGCCATATGGCTGCAAGCGGTTTCTTAGGGACGGGTACAAGACAGCTCGCGAGGACTCCAGAAGGTTGCACTACGAGCCGTGGGAGCTGCAAGTATTCGAAGGTATCGAGTGCGAATGGCCCCTCTTCTTTCTGTTACCTTGTCATCGACGCCTGCTTCCGCGAAGACAGGAACGTTGTGGACGAGTACACTGAGCTTCTTGACCGAGTGCTGATCAAGACCGACGATGGCCTTAAGCTAGTGCCCGAAATGTACGCGGTTCCCGCAGACGCGGTGAACCGTGAATGCGAGCAGCCCCACACTCAGGCACGGGTGCCTATCGGAGAGATCCCCTTCATGTGGGCCCAGTCGCTGTATGTACTGGGTAAGCTTCTTGAGGAAGAATACTTGGCTCCTGGAGAACTGGACCCACTTAACAGGCGTTTCCGATCCCTGAAGAGGCCCGAACTGGTCGTCCAAGTGGTTCTATTGGCTGAGGACAAAAAAGTGAAAGAAAAAATTTCCAGAATCCACCCGGACATTCAGACAGTGGCGGAAGTTTACCCTTTCGAAGTTCACCCTGCCCGCGTGCTTGGCGAGCTGTACTCGCACCTCGGACGGCATAATAAGATGGCGCTCTCCGGGCGCCTATCTAAGGACGTCGGACTAGTGGCTACCAGCAAGATATACCAGGTTAAGAATAGGACGTGCGTCTTCACGCCGCAGAATCTTGACAGCGAGGAGTTCCACTTGGTAAATGATGTAGACCTCTTTGCTAGCACGCTTCGATCAGACGTTGCTATGCTTCGTGCCCACTGGAACGTGCCCGGACGGCCCACCATGGTAGTGACCATCAGCTCGCGGCATCTGAAAGACGAGAAGGTGCCCATCAGCCTCCGCCAGACTCTGAAGAAGCTCGTCGGTGGTTACGTGCATGGCACGCGTGTCTCCCTGAACCGCATTCAGGAGTTCATCAGGACGTCGTCCGTGGCCAGCCTGGACTTCCTTAGGAACTATGAGTATGGCGAGCCAGATGCACTGCCTGCCCTGGTCCACGACTACCTTGAAAGCGAGATGTCTCGTTGCCTTCCTAGCCGCAGTCCGGGAAAAGTATCACTGGCACCGCAGAGAAGCCCATCGCGACAGCGCGCCAGTGGTGCAGGCCCCTCTGCCGCTCCTGGCCGGATGAAATCGGTCGCCTCGGGTCTCATCCGGCGGTCCCGATCCCTGACAGGCCAGGAGAGTCCTGGCAGCGACTACCCATTCACGACACTCGCCAGTTTTCAAGCGTCGGCGCAGGCCTCTCTGCTGCCTTCCCGGCTGGTCTCACGCAGGTCTTCGTACGACGAGGACCAGCCGATGCCTTTCCGTGCTGTCTCCGAATTCCAGCTTGACCAGGTCACCGACTTCGAGCTGCTCACCACCCTCCGCGACACGGAATCGATGGAGGAGCAGGGCGATATCCTGCACTACCTGTCCATTCACAAGGGCTTCAACTGGGACACCGGCTTGGGTCACCCCCAGACGGTGATCACCGTGTGGAACCTCTTTCAGGACTTCTACGAGCGCGCCTGCCACGAACACAAATGGGGCCTCGTCCGTCACTTCGCTGGGGCCCTGGGCAAGCGAGTCGAGGATCTTGCCAAGTCCGTGACTGACCTGCTCGTGCGGCAAAAACAGGTCACGGTGGGCATGCCTCCGCATAGCGAGCAAGTCATCACGCGACCACTCTCCAACAAGGAGCTGCGTAACATCATCAGCGACGTGCACAGGGGAGACCAAAGCATGGCCATGCTCACGCAGGAGTTGCTCGCTTACCTGGCCATGTTCATCCAAACGGACCCGCACTTATTCCGCGAGATGCTTCGTCTGCGTGTCGGGCTCATCATACAGGTGATGGCGTCTGAACTGGCGCGCACTGCTAGGGACAATGACCAGGACAGTGCCGAACTGCTGCTGAGTCTGAGCCCGTACGAGATGCAGTCCCTGCTGCTAACCATCCTGAGCGGCCGCGAACTCACCGGCCTGCAAACCATCTCGGCGCCGGACTCAGCGCACAACAGCTTCGCAACGTACAAGCGTAGCATTGCGCAAACGTTTGTACACGGCGCAGAGATGAGCGAAGCCTTATCAGAGGCGCCGGCAGATAACCAGCACGGCCTTTGGCGGCGGAGAAGGCGTCTGGATGGCGCCTTAAACCGCGTGCCCGTGGGCTTCTACTCGTGCGTCTGGGCCGTCCTCGAGCGCTGCCCAGGAGTGTGGATTCGCGGCCAGTGCTTGCCGTGGGGCCTCACCAGGGAGATGACGGCCGGAGAGTTCAAGTTCGCGCTCCGAGTCGAGGAGATGCTGAACAGGATCCCCGAGCCCGAGTACCGGCAGCTGCTGGTGGAGACGCTCATGGTCCTCAGCATGGCCGTCGACACCGGGACCATGGACAGGTTCCAGGAGCCGGTGGACGTCGAGCGCATCGTGCAGCGGGCCCACACCCTCTTCCTCGAAGACCAGCGCCAGTGGGGGGGAGACGCGACGCTCTGCTGCTGCGTGTCGCCGCCGCTCGTCCCATGCGAGGCCACGGTGGGCATTTGCGAGCGCTTCTACGACTCGGCGCCCAGTGGTGCCTTCGGCACCATGACCTACCTGGTCCGTGCGTTGGCATACCAATTCCACCAGCTGACCAACGCACTGGCGGACTGCCCCGTGTCTTGATCACGGCGTATTTTTTTTTTGGGGGGGGGGGGGGGGGGCGAGGTGCGACTACACCTTCCCACACGAGTTATTCGAGACACCCTTTTGTGAGATTTCGCGTCGCTCCGGAAAGAGAGAGCCAAAGTTGACGCACGTCGACGTCTTCAGTGTGGACAATAAGGAACTCGTTTTGCAATGCGCTGTCTCACAGCAGCGTTTATGCTGTACTGTCGCCACTACGATATGTCGGACGTACTTATCGCAGTGCATGTTTGTAGCACGGAAGCCTACTCGGCAACCATTTAATTGGACTTTGTTATGTTTGGTTGACATTACCGCCAAAGGCGCTTGATAGCGTTTTATTTCCTCAACGCCGCTTTAAGCACTGAATTTAGCTGTTATTTGTCGCAGCAGCGAATATTTTGAGTATTTTGGGCAGACGCTGTCGATACTGACGTGAACTGCCTAGAACCTGTACTCATGATTATCTGGCAGTGTCGAGTGATAGCAAAGATTTCACCGTGGCTTATGTTTGAAAGCGGATGTCGTAGTGCATGGGACATCCAACCGGTTTTCGACGTGTATTGTCAGCCCATGTAGCATGATTCCGTTCTCTCAACGGTAGAGTCCCACAGCTCCCGGCTAAGCAGCGCCACATAGAAGAATAGAAAATGAGAAAGGATAAGAGCACAATTAAAATCACGCATTCTCAACCCGTTTTGTGGCACAATGGGTTAGCGCTGCATTTCTGAAAGCGAAAAACTGCATTTGGAGTTTCCTATTAAAATACTTTCAATCTTTCCTGTGTATGCGTAAACTTAAGGTTTGCAATCCTTTATGCTTTTTTATTGAACTCGCGGTCTACAAAGCTGTGAAACAAGCCGGGAGCAGTTGGGTACTGAGCCGTTGAGAATGAAATTACAGAAAAAAGCTCGTAAATGATATACTGTCTTTCTTACACGAGCCTTACCTATGAGGTTGCAGTTTGAGATGCTTTTGAGCCAAAATTTGATTAAAATCTTGCCACACGTGTCCGAGAGGCGTTGGAAACCGAGTGAACAGCGCTCACAAACAGGACACAAGTGGAGAACACAGACAAGAGCTGACTAGCAACCAAATGATTTATTGCGACAGGGAAGGCAGCAATATAAAGGAAACATGCAAAACGAAGGCATCAAACGTATCGGGGAAAGTTGACAATCGGGTACTATCGAAAGGTGTCATGTCAGCGCGCGCGTTCAATAACCCCACACGGTTAAATTTATCCAGAGCCCTACACTACGGCGACCCTGATAGCCTAAGTCGCTTTGGGACGTAAACCTCATAAAACCAAACCAATCAGCGTACTATGCTCCCAGAAAGCAGCATGGCCTTGCTAAACAGCTCCTCGGAAAACGGCCTCTTGTGCCGCGAAGTGCCCCATATGTAATAAGCGAATCTATTTTTTCCGCTACTAGACCACAATGACATTAGCGCTACATATGCCTATACATATGCATATGCATATGCCGCGCGTCCTGCCTTCACGCAACCACACGCAACCACGCCCAACTGCAGGCACAAATAAAGTTTGCTCCAATCCAATCCAATCGCGCTCTCTTCGCTATCGCCTTTTTTTGTCCCGCGCTGACAGGCATACAAGGCGGCTCTCCATCTCCCCCACCGGACCCCCACGTATAAGCTACTGGCATTAGGGGTCTACAACACTGTGACGGAGCTCTCGGAAGCTCATCTCACCTCTCAGTACGAGCGTCTCACCCACACCTCCACGGGACGTCACATACTCGACAAGCTTGGAATAAGCTTCGAAACGACCGTCGCCGACAAGGCCCAGCTTCCGTCCCATATCCACAGCAACCTTATCGTTACCCCTCTCCCGAAAAACATGCACCCAGAGTATCATGTCGATCGCCGCAAGGACAGGGCTATATCTTTGCATAAAAAGTATTTAACAGATCAGACAGCGGTCTATGTCGACGTCGCCGAATACTCTGATCGCGATGCTTTTTCGCTCGCGGTTGTAAACTACTGTGGACGGCCGTTGGTTGCGTGCTCCATTCCCGTCAGATCGTCTGAAGATGCCGAGGAGGCGGCCATGGCCTTGGCGATGGTCTCCACCTCTGCAGAAACCATCTTCAGCAACTTTAAATCTGCGATTCTTAATTTCGCCGAAGGCCCGGGTCTCCCCCGTCACCCTATCTCTCCTCCATTCCGCCAAGGACCAACTCCGCCCGATCCAATTGATATGGGGCCAGATTACGCAACTGTGACAAATTCTATCAGAAGTTATTGACAGTGACGTCAAAATGACGACACGATGAGACGTCACCACGTGACGCAACGAGGAATCAGCCAATTACAGCAGGGCGGCGCCCCGAGAGCATTCGACGGACCGTCTGCTTAATTTTTTGTAAAAAGAAATAAGAAATTAGCAACGATGAAAATAACTAACATTTTATTTTGCCAAAGCGTTGTGTTTAAAGTTGGAAAATATTAAGCAAAACAAAACGCGTTCGAAGTTGTGCAATTAAATTGGCTGGTGGGTAACTTTCGGTGCCGCGGGGGTGTGCTGACGGCAGTAAAAAGGCCGCTTTGCACGAAAGCAGCTGTTTCACGCCGTGTTATTGTTTTTTTGCGCGGCGTCTGGAATCGAGCTACTGTGCGGTTGACCTGAGTGCGCAGAAAAATTTCAAACAATGCAGTGAAGGCTACGTGCCTACCGAGCGAACTTGCAAGGAGCGCATGGAACGAAATCGACGAAGACAACTTGTTGAAGTCTGTGTTTTTCGGCTCTTTCGATCTGTGGCAAAAATGCCAAAAGGTGAGGTGTTGCAGTATGTGACGAGTGGTTGTTTGTTTCTTTCCCCTTGGGAAACAGCAGACGACCACGAAGTGCCATTTGCTGGGAAAAATAATGTGATTTGCCAGCATAAGCGTTTCTTATTTATATGCAGCTGTGTGTCACAGAGGTGACGACGGAACCCACCCCTTCTGCTCACTAACTTTACAAATTGCCTCCAACACCCGCTATACGCATTTGCTCACCGTCGGTTGTGCGATGCCGACGTGACGTGCGCCTCGCTACCAACGGCATCCTGAAAGCCGCCCGTGGCAAAGAACCGCAGTGCACACAGCACCTGCCGCCGCACCGACAGCGCACTCGCACGCAAACCTCCCAGTTCATCGGCGAGTTCGTTGCACAGCCACTCCACAGTCTGCTTCTCCAGTCGAAAAAGGCGTTGAAACAGCTCGTCCGGCAAGTCAAACGCGTCTTCGTGCGCCCTCCTTCGCCGTTGCTCGCGCCAGCGCAGCCGCCTCAGTCGTATCTCCGCGTACACCGCCGCCATTTTCTGTCACAAAGGCAACGGTCAAATTTACGGCCTCAAAACTGTGATAAAAAACTGTCTAATAGCGGCTGCATTATTAGGTGTGCAATGTCATCAGTTCTGCCCCATCCGTGACGTCATCTGTAGCCACCCATGACGCAAAAAGCAATATGGCCGCCGGCCACGACCGACCAATAGGAGCGAGGCTTATTGACACCTTTGTGACAAGTTGTTGACAATTTTTTTAATTGACAGTTACGTAATCTGGCCCCTGGGTCCTTGCGCACTCATCCCATCCAGAGAACGGGGCGGCCCACAATCATACCCGAGGATTCGTCGACCGGGATGTGGTGTCGCCCGTCCTGCGGACGGCGAGAGATCGTATGGTTACATTTCATGACATAACCATGCATTACCGCTTAAGTAGACTTCTTTATTCCCCCGCACATATTTCTCTAACCAAACCCCAAGAGGTTGCGTGGAGGCAACTCCAAACGAACACCTTCATCAGCCCCGCGATATATGCCCGCATATACCCTGAGGTCTACTCTCCCTCCTGTTCCTTATTTATATCAATGATTTACCTAATAATATAACTTCTAGTATGCGAATTTTCGCGGACGATTGCATTATATACCACCCTATTAGATCTACTAATGACCGCCTGGCGCTCCAATCAGACCTCCTTACTATTAACGACTGGTGCAACTCATGGTTAATGACTCTTAATGTATCCAAGTGCAAAGTCATCTCTTTCACCCTTAAAAATAACAAATCTAGCTATACATACCGTATTCAAAATGATCTACTCTCTCACGTATCACATTACAAATACCTCGGCGTTAACTTTTCTTCAGATCTTTCATGGTCATACCATATCTCATCCATATGTGCCGTCGCCTCAAAGTCATTAGGATACCTACGCCGTAATCTCCGAAATTCACCATCTAATATTCGAAAACTAGCATACCTCACTTTTGTTCGTCCACAACTTGAATTTGCTTCTCCCATTTGGTCTCCCTATCATAAGAACATGATCATCGCGTTAGAATCTATCCAAAACAGGGCAGCACGATTCATTTCGCGAAACTTTAACTGCCGCTCAAGCGTCACTCAGATTAAAACAGATCTTTCTCTACAATCATTAAGCACGCGCCGTGACATCGCTCTCCTCACACTATTTCACAAATATGCGCACTTCAATAGAACTACCTCATTTCAACTCGATGTCTCATCCCGCACGTCGAAAAGATTATATAATCAGTTTAGTTTCGCAAGAATATATGGTGACACATTGGCTTTTAACTCATCTGCATTACCACGAGCCATCAGATTATGGAATGATCTGCCAGACAACCTCGCTTCCGCGTCTAATCTAGAATCTTTCCATTCTAAACTCATCACATACTTCACTGAAACCGTCAGTTAGCACACCTACGTTCAAGTCTATTATTGTTCTTTGCTTTGCTGCTACACTCGTGCCATTCGGATGTTTTCTTATGTTTGCTTGCCATGTTTCCGTGTTTGCCTTAATCGCGCTTTGTTTCCACGTTCGGTGAGCACATTATCCTGTATTGTAGTGAATTATTTTGCGTCGCGTACGTTTCCTTTTGTTTTCCTTTGGTTATTAATGCACTGTATTATATCTTTTTTTCGCCCCCCTTACACAATGCCCAATGGGCCTGTAAGGAATTTCAAATAAATAAATAAACTATATTGCCAACATGCCACTCTATCCCACATACTCTGGGCTTGCCCCCAGGACTCCCCTCCGCGAGGTTTGCAGCTCTCGAATCCAGACCAGTGGGAGGCCGCATTGCTCAGTTCCGACTCGGACACACAGATCCGGGTTGTGGCAAAAGCCCTAGAAGTCGCCGAACGCCACGGGATCATCGCCACTTGATGGGGCTATAACCCCACACCATCTGCTCCTTCTGTCACGCGCTGCGTTGTGTGTTCCAGAACCAGGCGACGTCCGAGAAATGAGTCCCCACCGGAGGAGACTCCTCGGGAGCGCTCGTCCAGGAAAGCGCAGTCGAAAAAGCACAGTGAGGTGGCTTGAATTTCCCGCTACCACTCCCGTACAGGTGCTGCCACCTGCAGAAGTCTGCCACTACCACCCGACGGCTGCTGCTGCGGCCGTTCTCGAGACCACTGCTGCTGCTATCGCGTCCAACTCTGCTAGAACCGCGGTAGCCACCATAGACAAACGGGTAGGTGTTCAGCGGCGCCTGTGAGCTAGAATTTCGCCCTCAATGTTTTGCAACAGATGCCGCTGTCGACCACAGTTCACATCTTGCATGGTGCTACCGCTCTCTAGACCAGAGGTCTCAAGCTCATATAGCCATGGTACTCGGCTGCTGGCCCGAAAGACGCGGGTTCGATCCCGGCCGCGGCGGTCGCATTTCGATGGAGGCGAAATGCTAGAGGCCCCTGTACTCAGCGATTCCATTTCACATTAAAGAACCACAGGTGGTCGAAATTTTCCGGAGCCCTCCACTCCGACGGCCCTCATAACCTTAGTCGATTTGAGGCGGTAAACCTTATAAAACCAATCCAATCATATTGCCATGCTTGCTGCATTGAAAAATTTTGTCTCCCTCAAGCCAGAAGCCGGAGGCGGAAGAGTGGGTCAATCACAATGGCATTTTTTAGCGTTTGTGAATGGTGTCAACCTTGCAGTGTGTTAAATAAAAGAAATTACAGAGATAACTGGCATTGTCAAGAAGAGATTTTATTTTTTTAATCGCAGGAATTACCCTTCATTTCTAAGCACGCTGCTGGCTTGAGATTTGACAACGCTTAGCAGCAAGAAGGAATGCAATATCCGGTGCGAGGTCTTGTGAGGTGACGATTCACAAGGTGGCTATGAGGTGGTCGTATGTCATCCTTGCACACAGAGCAGATTTGTTCCCTTTCTATAAAGAGAAGAGGTGCTCGCGCAAGTCTGTGCTCCCGAAGATGGCAATTATCCCCGTCGCTTGGTGCCGCCGAGCTGGAAAAATTGTCCTATCTGAAAAGCGTAAAACACCGCGACACCTACGTCTTCAAACTTCTTTCGTAATGTGGTGCTTGCGCGAAGTTTATTAAGCGGCGGCGGCGGCGGCGGCGGTGGTGGTGGTGGTGGTGGTTTTTTATTAAAATAATAGTAAAAAGGAAGGGAAGATTTTTGCTAGCCCCGGCATCCGCCATCGATACTGAAGCACCTGAGCTGGGGCAGCGGAAATAAAGGATATCAGGCACAATGGAGAAATGAAATGAAAGAGGCGAGTGGACAGGAAGAGAGGATAGGGGGAGCGTGACCGCGTAAGTGCGCGACAGCCGGTGATACTGTCGTTGCGCTCACCTCCCGCGATGCGTGGGTCGGGATGCTGCTTTCGGAGATGGTCGTGGATGGCAGCACGCACGTCCTCCAGCGCAAGGGGCAGATCGCTGGAAGGTAGTTGGCGTGCAGCGGTCGCGAGGTCGACAGCTTCTTCGCTGCCTGCGATGCCGCAGTGACCGGGAACCCACTGTGCACGCACGGCACATCCTCTCTGCGCGAGGCGCTCGATGCGCGAGCGAATTTCTCGCACTAGTGGGGTACCGCGGCCGTTAGATTGCAGGCGGCTGAGGGCGGCGCGGGAGTCGCACAACAGAGCACTCCTGGGCGGCGGAGGGCCGAGGGTGAGCAGCAGGTCCAGCCCGAGCCGGATCCTTATCAACTCCGCCGTGGTGAAGGAGCCCAGGAAGCGCTCGTGTTGTTGGGTCTCCCTTGTCTGTTGTCCTAAGTGCGCTTTATATAATTTTTGAAAAAGAGCCCAGGAAGGTTGCGTGTCGCTGGCTGTGCAGTCGCAGGGCGGGGATGGTAGCCGCCGTTGCAAGGGAGGAGCTGTCGCGGGCCACTGAGCCGTCGGTGTACACAAGGAGATGGTCCCGGAGCTCTTCGTGCAGATAATTTCAGAAAGGCAAATTGAAAAAGAAATTGCTCACTTGGGGAAAGGAAATGGTGCAAGGCATTTCCTTTTTTTAAAAGCAGCTTTCATTTTTCTTCCATTGCCGCGCGGTTCGGGCGTCCAACGATGTGAGACAGCCGTCATTTCCTTTCCTTAAAACCAACTTCATTTCACTTGCCTTCCCTTACGGCGCGATTCGGGTGTACACCGAGATATGTGAGACGCGTAATATCCTCGTGTGACCTCCAGCTACATTCAAGCTCAAACTTGCGGCCCGGCTGACGGCTCGAAAAGCTTTTCCCTTCAAAAAATTATTGAATAATAATTAATAATAATTGGTCTTTTGGGGAAAGGAAATGGCGCAGTATCTGTCTCATATATCGATGGACACCTGAACCGCGCCGTAAGGGAAGGGATAAAGGAGGGAGTGAAAGAAGAAAGGAAGAGAGAGGTGCCGTAGTGGAGGGCTCCGGAATAATTTCGACCACCTGGGGATCTTTAACGTGCACTGACTTCGCACAGCACACGGGCGCCTTAGCGTTTTTCCTCCATAAAAACGCAGCCGCCGCGGTCGGGTTCGAACCCGGGAACTCCAGATCAGTAGTCGAGCGCCCTAAACACTGAGCCACCGCGGCGGGTAAAAAAAAAATTATTGCGCAAAAAACTCGTTTAAGCCGGCTTTCGGAATAAAAGATGAAATTTGGACTGCCTGCATAAGGCCGGCGGGCAGCTTATTAAGACCCCAGCTCTGAACAAAAAAAAAAAATTCGAGCACTGACGCCTCCTCGGCACTGGTCGCCTCTCTCTGACTCTCTGTACATGTTGTCTGAACGTTGAAGCTGCACTATGCGATGGCACAGACGGCTTAAACATGATGCCACAGCCCACACAACGCGCAATTAAGCACCACGGCATGAGCACGCGAACACGGCATCTGCACGCGAGAACGACTGGCGTACAAACGGCGCGCCAAAGCGCAAGGGGCCGTATACTCATTTCAAGTTTTTTTGTGTGTGCGCGCCGTCGCTATAGCGTCCAGTGCCTCCTGAAGAACATGCCTGAAGCGTCAGGGTTTTTTTCTGCCCGCCGTAGAGCACGCGTCCGCCGTATGGCGGCGCTGTCAGATGACCCTCTAGATGACGACACGCAGGCAGCACAGAATTTTCTTGTGACTGCCGTTGCAGCAAAAAGTATGCCTCCTGGTGCGCTGTTTCTTATATTATTACTGTGGTGTGTTTATTGTTACCGTTTAACAAGGTACGCGTTGATGACTGCAGTTGCTGGAGGGAGTAGCGAGCGAAAATGTGTTGCTGTTGCGTTCCGTTTTGCATGTCCAGTCAATAATATTAATTGGTTTTTTGGGGGAAAGGAAGTGGCGAAGTATCTGTCTCATATATCGTTGGACACCTGAACCGCGCCGTAAGGGAAGGGATAAAGGAGGGAGTTAAAGAAAGGAATAATAGGTGCCGTAGTGGAGGTCTCCGGAATAATTTCGACCACCTGGGGATCTTTAACGTGCACTGACATCGCACAGCACACGGGCGCTTAGCGTTTTTCTTCCATAAAAACGCAGCCTCCGCGGTCGGGTTCGAACCCGGGAACTCCGGATCAGTAGTCGAGCGCCCTAACCACTCAGCCACCGCGGCGGGTGCATGTCCAGTCAACGAAACAAGAAGCCGGCGTTTCGTTCCATGAAATTCCTGGCGACTTAGAGCTTCGGGAAAGACGGCTCAAAGTAATTAGAGGAAAAAACTGGCAGCCAAGAACAACATCACATTATTCTGCACTTTTTAGCTTGCATTTCCAGCCAAGGAAACGCTACTGTAGACAGTTTGACTGCCCACCAATACAGGGTTGGACTCTTTTACCCGACGTCAGCCGACGTGGCCCCCATTCGGCGGGCGTCCACGATGGGGGTCTCCGGGTTGCCGGTGATGAGCTCCTGGAGGAGAGCTGTCGGGGTCTCATTCCAGTACGCATTGGAGATGACTCCGCGTACCGCTCCGTCCGGTGGCGCTATGTAAGCTGCGACTGCGAAGTCCTTGGCTTGGTGCTGCATCAATGTTACGCAAACCAGAGCGAGTGCATCTTGTAGGGGCGTGCTTACAGTGCACGTGTTGTTGACTGGGTGAACCCTGATTTGGGTACGCGTTGGTTCTTGAAGCTGGGACGCCGCTCGGAGGATGGTTTCTCGTAGTAGTCGGGGCGGAAGCAGGTCCAGCTGCAGCCTGCCTCGAGACCTGAAGATGATCTTCTCGTCAGCAGCCGGGAGCGGCGGCTGCTGCCGCGAACGCTGCGCAGCTGCGCGCGTTGCTTGCAGGTGCGACTTGTCAGGGCATGCAGCAGGTGAGATGGCAGCAACGCTTGCAGACGCTGCGGTTTCCTGGCTTGTTGACGTACAGAGGTCCGCCCCGCCGCGGTGGCTCAGTGGTTAGGGCGCTCGACTACTGATCCGGAGTTCCCGGGTTCGAACCCGACCGCGGCGGCTGCGTTTTTATGGAGGAAAAACGCTAAGGCGCCCGTGTGCTGTGCGATGTCAGTGCACGTTAAAGATCCCCAGGTGGTCGAAATTATTCCGGAGACCTCCACTACGGCACCTATTCTTCCTTTCTTCTTTCATTCCTTCCTTTATCCCTTCCCTTACGGCGCGGTTCAGGTGTCCAACGATATATGAGACAGATACTGCGCCATTTCCTTTCCCCAAAAACCAATTAATTAATAACGTACAGAGGTCCATGAAGCGGACAGGCGCACGAAGAACGTGAGTCCAGTCCCATGGGTCATAGGATGCTTGGATAATAATAATAATTGTTTTTTTGGGAAAGGAAATGGCGCAGTATCTGTCTCATATATCGTTGGACACCTGAACCGCGCTGTAAAGGAAGGGATAAAGAAGGGAGTGAAAAAAGAAAGGAAGAAATAGGTACCGTAGTGGATGGCAGGATGCCGGGAGGCGATTGCCTTTCCGAGGCACGAGGTTAGCGATATCGGGCGAAGGTTTTGAAGTGTTTTGTTGGGTTTGGGCATGAATATTACATTCGCGTGGCTCCAGGGCTGCGGGCACGACCTTACCAACATAACCAGGTAAAGAAAGCATCCGCTTCGAAACTCAGAAATCACGCCGCGCGTTTCGTCGGCCGCTCCACCCATCACATAACGATTCCCACGGCGAGAGATGTATGTACAGTGTTGTGCGTTTTTATCGTGAACACATTAAAAAATTTCCCCGCCTCAACCGCTGGCTCATTTGCCGTGAAACTGCACACAGAGCATGCGTATTATGGTAACTATTGTATCGTAGCAAGTTTCACAACGGTGCTTACTTAGTTGAGCCGTGCATGATGCGAAAACGTAATCGTCTACGTAGAGATCGGCAACCAAAACCCGCAGACGACGCTTTTTCGCTGAAGGGCGGCAGTGGCGCCATCGGTTTGGGCAGTGGAAACCGTCACGACAAGGCCGCCGAGGCGAGCATTGCAAACAATATTTCTTTAAAAGGTAAAGCCTCGTTAAATCATTTGTTCTGATATTTTTCCGCTTAATTAGTCGAAAATGTTGTAAGCGCTTCAGTAGAAGCAGACGAAACGACAGGAACGGCATATTCAAAGGGCCCGCGCTCCTTGCAACGCTCTCCTCGACGGCCTTGTCGTGACGCTTTGCGCTACCGCAAACAGATGGCGCCACTGCCGCCCTTCAGCGAAAAAGCGTCGTCTGCGGGTTTTGGTTGCCGATCTCTACGTACACGATTATGTTTTCGTATCATGCACTGCTCAACTAAGTAAGTACCGTTGTCAAACTTGCTACGGTACAAAAGTTACCATAATACGCAAGCTCTGTGTGCAGTTTCATCGCAAATGAGCCAGCGGTTGAGGCGGGGAAACTTTTGAAAGTCTTCACGATAAAAACGCACAATACTGTATGTATGTATGTATGTATGTATGTATGTATGTATGTATGTATGTATGTATGTATGTATGTATGTATGTATGTATGTATGTATGTATGCATGTATGCCAACACATGAATTCTGATTTTTGGTTTGAAAATGAAGCCCCGTAGGGCCTCCCAAAAATTTAATACGATTCTCGATGCGGAGGCGCCCCCGGAAGGACGAACCTAAGACTGCGGCTAAGTCGCAAACCTGATTTACTAAAAGGACGCAACATATTGTTCCAGGTGCGCAGTACATCTTGTTAGGTTTGCTCTCTCAAACTGCAAAATATTGAGCAACTTGTTTAGTTGTAAAAGGCATCTCCACCCTTTACATTTTGCTGTTATATTTAAACTGACTAATACTAGCCTTGTTTATGTAAAAAGATGTTCGCATTTATGATGTAATACAGAACCTCGAGATCTTACACCAATGTTGCTACGTTTAGGTAGAGAGATTGCTAGTGCGTTGAGTATGCACGGCGTGCTGGGCGATACGCAGCGCCATCTTTAATAGCTGGTCAAGCAAGCGAAAGAAGACAATGTGACTATGCAAAAAAACTGATTATTTCTTTTCTTCGCGCATACTTTAATTACCTACGCTAGTAATCTGGCAGAATGAAACGTTCGCGGAATACGAAGACGAATAGCTGGACGGATGGATTGATAAAGGACGGACTCTTCCAACGTCTCGCGATTTACCTCTCTGCATCTGTATCAAACCCAGCGTATGCACGGTGGAAGATAAGCGTGTCTAACGGCGAGAACGGTATGTCATGTGTAGCCAATGCCCCGTGTAGTTCTGTGACCCGTGTCCGCTGACCTGATCGGTGCTGTTCGCCCCTGTTGGATAATCGGTAGAACGAAGGTGCAGCATCGATAGTCTCGTCGGTGCACAAATCTTGCACCCTTCAGCCTGCACCGCGCTACAAATGCTGGGATGCCACTGCTTGTTTGAGATACCAGTGGTTCACGTGCAGGTGGTGGTGGTAATGGTTTGATTAAAATAATAGTAAAAAGGAAGGAAAAGATTTTTGCTAGCCCCGGCATCTGCCATCGATACTGAAGCACCTGAGCTGGGGCAGCGGAAATAAAGGATAGCAGGCAGAATGGAAAAATGAAATGAAAGAGATGAGAGGACAGGAAGAGAGGATAGGGGGAGAAGTAATATGTACAAACTACACAATAAGAAATGTGTCCAGGTTGTGCGCGTGATTAGTTCATTTCAGAGGAATAAAATCACACACGCGCACAGCACTGTGTTGGTTACAACTGGATGGAAAATTGTTTTGGGGAAAGGAAGTGGCGCACTATCTGTCTCACATATCGGCGGACACCTGAACCGCGCCGTAAGGGAAGTGATAAAGGAGGGAGTGAAAGAAAGGAAGAGGTACCGTAGTGGAGGGCTCAGGAATAATTTCGACCACCTGGGGATCTTTATGTTGTTGTTAGTGGCTGTTTATTAATAAAATAAAAATGAAAGGAACAGATATTGCTATCTGCAGCACCTGCCATCGAAACCTGAAGCACTTGAGCTGTGACTAGTGGGAATAAAAGGACAGGGAGAGGACATGGAGACGGAAATTTCTGAAAAGGGGAGCGATAGTAAGAAAGGATAGGGTAGGGGCTAATGTCCTGGATATCTTTAACGTGCGCTGACACCGCACAGCACACGGGTGCCTTTTGCGTTTCACCTCCATCGAAACACGGCCGCCGTGGTCGGGTTCGAACCCGGGCACTCCTGATCAGTAGCCGAGTGCCCTAACCGCTGAGCCACTGCGGCGGGGCATGCAGCGCACATCTGTCGCCCACACTCGGCCCACCTGCCTTAACTCCCAACCCTCATATGGGAAATGAAGTTGCTCTCTCTGCGTTTTTACGGAGGCAAAACGCTAAGGCGCCCGTGTGCTGTACGATGTCAGTGCACGTTCAAGATCCCCAGGTGGTCGAAATTATTCCGGAGCCCTCCACTACGGCACCTCTTTCTTCCTTTCTTCTTTCACTCCCTCCATTATCCCTTCCTTTACAGCGCGTTTCGGGTGTCCAACGATATATGAGACATACTCCGCCATTTCCTTTCCCCCAAAACCAATCATTATTATGATCAATTTTTACACTGGCCCAGAGAGCCAGTCATGTTCTCTTCCTTTCCTCAAGAGCATTATAGAACGTTGTCGACGCCAACGCTAATGAACGCCGACGGCCTATAGCTTCAGTGGCGCGATTCTGCCACGACGTTGTCAATTGACATTCAGCGCCACGTAGCCGACGTAGCTTAAAAAGGCACTGAAGCACTTTTTGTGAAAATCGGGCTTGCAGGGCCTTCCTACAGTTTGTCATGCTGCGTACTCGATTATCGAACCCAAACTTACCAAAAAACAAGCGCGAATTGTCTTTTTTAGCAGAAATGTGTGGCCGGCGCCGCGGGGCCCACCGTGTGGCGCGCCGCCGTCTCTGATTTGTCAAGAGGTCATGACGTCACGTTGAGGACAGGATAAGCTGCCGGCATGGGTCCGCCGATGCCTACCGCGCAGACAGCAGCTTTCCGCAGTATTGTAAAAGCGGTTATGGCGACTATTTTTTCACGGACGTCCAGAGAAAAGGATACCTCAGTTCGTTCATCCCACGTATCATCTGAAATCAAAGAAGACGCAACCAAAAAATTCTACGCAATGCCCAAGCATACGACAGCGGGAAAGACGCCGATGCATTCCAAACGTAAAAGGCGTCAGAGAAACCACGGCTCTTATTCTCGGAAAAGAAGCGGTACGAACAATACTCAAGCCGGTTACCATCTTGCCTCTCCCGAAAGAGCGTTGTCTAAAGGAAAGGCCCAAGGCGTTGTAAACAAAATACCATGTTCTCCATGGTTGCCCAGCGTTGTTATTTCATGGAAAGAATGAAGCAGCACAAAAGTGACGTCGAAGCGAGCGACGCGCAGTGGCCAAGCACTGCGAGGCATGTGACCACAGGATAGACTTCCAACTATTGTGCTGGAGACAAAGCCAAATCCACGCGCAAGTCTGCTGCTTCAGTCAACGCATGCTGTGCTGTGCGATGTCGGTGCACGTTAAAGATCCCCAGGTGGTCGAAATTATTCCGGAGCCCTCCACTACGGCACCTCTTTCTTCCTTTCTTCTTTCACTCCCTCCTTTACCCTCCCCATACGGCGCGGTTCAGGTGTCCAACGATATATGAGACAGATACCGCGCCATTACCTTTCCCCCAAAACCAATTATTATTATTAATTTCCAATTCAACTAAATCTGACTAATCTGCGTTACCTTCACGCGGCCTTCGGCCGCCTTCAAGAGCACGCAAGGAGCGAGGCGCCGGGCAACTCGCTCTCTCCCTTTCACTCCTCCGCACCCCTGAACCGAACAACGAACTCTCGGCACGGCACGAGCGCAGAGGCCCGCCTCTTTCCCTTTTAAAGCGAAAGCTTTACTGGCATAATAATAATAATTGGTTTTTGGGGAAAAGGAAATGGCGCAGTATCTCATATATCGTTAGACACATAAACCGCACCGTAAGGGAAGGGATAAAGGAGGGAGTGAAAGAAGAAAGAGGTGCCGTAGTGGAGGGCTCCCGAATAATTTCTACCACCTGTGGATCTTTAACGTGCACTGACATCGCACAGCACACGGGCGCCTTATAGCGTTTCGCCTCCATCGAAACGCGGCCGCTGCTGTCGGGTTCGAACCGGCTACCCCGGTTCAGTAGCCGAGCGCTCTAACCATTGACCCACCACGGCGGGTAAAACTTGCGATTTCGCCGTGGCGGTGCTCCGAGGAAGCACATGACGTCACAACGCGCGCCTCGCCGCGGAGCCGAACCGTTCTGGCAGGGCCGGCGGCGCCTGGCGCACTCGGTGAGCCTTAAAAGAGCCTGAGCTTAACCGCTAACCAACGTATTTGCTGGCGGCACCTCTGGGAGCCACTGATCCCCCCCCCACCCCCACCCCCTCGAACACTACTGAATAAATATTGGTGGTGGTTTAGCTCAGGTTAAACCTGGAGTGACGCGATAGCTGGCGCTGCCCAAGTGGCTGGTCACGTAACCATCCACGTGACCAGCCACGGCGCCGCGCCACCGGCAGCTGCTCCGCACCACGCGTCCGCATCACGTGACCAACCACGTGACAGCGTGGCGGCGCCGACACGCTGAAGGCTCGAAATGCTACCGTAACGTAGCTATCGCGACAAAAAAAACTCTGCCGAGGCTCGGAATCGAACAAGGACCATTGGCGTTTCAGGCGGAGACGCTACCACTCCGCCATGACGGCTCTCCTTTTTGTTTATTGCATGGAAATAGTGCCGAAAATAAAAGCCTAAGCACGCTTCCGCCACAAAACACCAGGCCACCTTACGCCTGCATGAACCCTCCTTCCAAGACATCAAAAGTCTGGGAGGCACACACATGCATCCAGATAGGGGAGCCAGCTAGGCGGCTGTTGCAGGGCAGCATATACTCCCGGCACCAAAGCGCATTGTTCACGACACAAAGATTTCGACGACCGTGGTGATTTGGCGTGGCGGTACATCAAGCAGCTCTTCCAGACACAAAATAGTTCCAGCAACATAAATAGATCATATGGCACAGCACTGTTTTTTCTCCGCGGGCAAAAAACGAATTCTGTAGGGTGTGATGTCAATGTCCTTAATTGTTCGTTGTAAAAAGTCCCAGAAGAAGACAGCATCAATGCACAGAACAAAACAATGCTCAATTGCCTCTGGTGTATTGCACGGCCGACAATTCACCGTCCATGGGGAAAGCATCTCGTTAGCATGAAGCCATGCCTTCACAGGCAGCGTTGACGTGTCCAGCTTAAAAAAGAATGTTTTCGCGGCAGAAGGAATGCACATTCGCCTAACACGTTTTAAAACAGTGGGGTCAAGGAACTCCAGAAAAGGTTGCCGATACAGCGGTACAGGGAACAAATGCTCTGCAAGTGTCTGTCATCTGCCTTCTGGAGAGGCTATACAGGTAGCCTAAAGAAAAGCGCACAGTGAGGAAATCGAAGGTGTCGGCAACTTCCTTATGGAATCTCCATAAAGGCCCCTTACGAGTGTATGCCTTCGGTGCGAATAGGAAAGGCAAATGAGCACTGAGACGCATAACAAGCACGGCTACTAAAAAAGGGTGGTTTGAAGATTTGAAAAAGAAAAAAACGCGAGACAAGCTGATGCACGAATAAGTGAACAAGGCCGATTCCACCAGACTCTAGAGAAATAAATGGGTTATAGCGACGCATGGGTTCCCATTGGGAATGCCATGCAAATGCACCAAATATTCTGTGCATCACCTGCACTTTCTTCCTCGCACAGTGGAGAACCTGAAGCACATAGGCAAGTTTTGCAAATAAAAAAATGTTACAGACTCGAGTACGAGCAAACACTGATAGTTCCCTACCCATCCAAGCCTGGGTTTGTCGCCTCATGGAAACTATCTGAGAATCCCAGTAGGCGCCACTCTTGCGAATTTGGTGAAGAGGAACCCCTAGGTGGTGAAGGGGCCCGCAGTACCAGCTTATGCCACCATAATGACTTGGCGTTGTACCCCAAAGGCCCAACGAAAACCGCTTGGATTTATCTAGATTAAGAGCCCCACCTGATACCTCGCAAAACTGTTCAGTCAAATGCAATGCCTCAACCACACTCTATCTCTCAGAACAAAAAAGGGCGACATCATCTGCATAGGCTAAAATCAACTTCACACTGCGCCCAAGGAGAAACCACGGATAGATATCCAGTTAATAATACTGAGGCAAAGGGGTTCAAGATATAGGCCAAAAAACAAAAGCGATAAGGGACAGCCATGGCGAAAAGATAATTTCAGTGGAATAGGTTTGGTTAGCTCTTTGTCAACAATTAGCCTTGTATAGGACTCCTTATAGCACAGTCTTATGCCCCTAAGCAAAACATCTTAATATTTGCATGCTCTAAGGCCGCATACAAGAAATCATGACGAACTTTATCGAAGGCCTTGGCAAGGTAAATCTGAATTAGAGCTACTTATCCGATCTCATCTGATACTGTCTCCACTACTAAACGTGAAATATGAATGTGGGTTTGGATGCTGCGGCCTCTGATACCGCAGACCTGATGCGTGCCTATTAAGTGAGCGACAACTAGCTGCAGACGATTGCAAAGAACCTTTGCAAAAAGCTTGTAATCTACATTACAGAGGGAAATTGGACGATATCCCTCAACTGTTTTCAAGCGATTTGTATCTGTACTATTTGGAATTAAAATAGTATGCTCAGAATAGAAAGTTGGGGGCAAGAAACCAACATCGTAAGAAGCCTGGAAAACCTAAATCGAAACAGGCGCTAGGCAAGTGGAAAATGTTTTATTGACCTCGCTAGTAATACCATCTGGCCCAGGAGATTTCTGAGCCGTCATGTCAGAAATGGCAGATTTAATTTCGTCCAAAGTGATAGGCCCCTCCACTACAGCACGCTACTCATCGTCAAGTCGGGGCAAGGCTTCGAATAAGTGACTTTAATCTGATGTCGGGGCAAGGCTTCGAATAAGTGACTATAATCTGATGTCACGTTTGCGCCCGCACAATCACCAAACAGCTTCCGATAATAGTCAAATAAAGCCTCAATAATGCAACGACCATCGCTGTATGTGCAACCACCATACTGAATTTCTAGTATTTCTTTAGCTAGAGCAGTCTGCCTTTCATCGCTCAGGGCCCGACGAGATGGTTGCTCATCCAGAAATCTACGGGTCCTAGATATCAAGGCCCCTTTGTATCTTTCGGTTTCAAACTGTTGAAGCTCTGCTTTTACGGCAGTGATATCTTCTACATAGGCACCTGGGCTAATCCTCTCTAACTCATGTAGCTCAGCTAAAGTACGGCCGAGCTCTCAAGGTGACGCGATTCTTGCTGAGGCTTCAATAGCAATGTTTTTTTTTGTTTCTTAATTAAATAAGTCCCATTTTTGCAAAAATCAGAGATCACCGCGTGACCACGTGTCCTTCAAGCAAGTAGATACAGCACGTTTGAAGATTTCATCTTAGGGCAGGCAGCTGTTCAGCTTCCACAGCTCCCACCGAGGATGGAGTATGCGCCGACTATGCCTCCCTATCTGAAGAGACACGATGCAGTGTTCACTGAAGAATATGGGCCGCACCCAGTAACCAAAAACACTGGATAACATTCCTGGTGAAACGCAAATCCTGTCAAGCCGAGCACTAGAGGAGCACTGAAAATGAGTGAAATGGATTTTATGTCCCTTATCTTGCCCAACATCCACCAGGTTGTAATCGTATGCCAAATCAGTGAGTAAAGCAGCACTAGGGTCATACCGCTTACTTGGCACTGCTCGGTCTTCATCCCTACAAACACAATTGAAATCACCCAACAGCATAATTTTACGATCCGCGGACAAATGGTCTACTAATGACAGGAAAGATAGCCTTCTATCACTCTGCTTTACAGGGGCATAAACTAATTCGCCACTGTACACCCGAAATTGCGAGGTCACAGCACATAAGTCGCTCGTCATCATCTGTGCTATACGACACGGCAGTAATCCCCAGTGTGTTCGCCAAGAATAACATGCACCCACCTGATAAGCATGTCGAGTGACTAACGATAACGTTGAATTCTGACAAAAAAAGGCTCGACAGCAGCTTCAGTCTCCTAATCAGAAGACAGCTTGGTTTCCTGGTTGGCTGCCACCCTCACACCCCATTTGCTTAAAAGATGCCGTAACTGATGTTGCCTTCGACGATTACGCAAACCCCTAATGTAAAGTAGCGACCTGAAATGCTGTGACACCCGCCATTTTTGGTGCTTGTCTTATTGAAGGCCATCCTCTGTACTGGGGCGGCCGGCCTGCAAATCAGCGGCCTGTAGGGCAGACATCGCCCTGCGTTTTAAGGTGACCCTTCCCAATGCCACCACACCAGGTGCGTTTTGCACATCGCCATCGACACACACCTCATCATCTGCAGGACGTTTTAAAGGTGCGCTGTTGTCCATCGCCTCTTTTGAGACAGCCAAGGCTTCGGTCCATGAAGCCGAGTGGGCCACTTCACTCGTAACCACGCATACAGCCGACGGGGCACCGAACACACTAGAAGCTGACACTTCAGGTGACACTGCTGCACTCCGGCGACGAAGGGGCATCGCCGGCACAGAAGGCATGTGGCACGTTCACTGGCTGAAGCGCCTCCACTGACTCTAAAGCAGGGGCGTTCTGCTCTCGTGATCGTTGGGTGACAGGTGGCTCCTGAGCAGCAAGCACAGGGCTCAAAGTAGCAGACCCGGGAAGACCCGGGTCCGGTTGGTTTGGGTCTGGACACGGGGATTCCTGTTTTTCCGTACTTGCAGGCGGACCCTTGCCGTTATTCGGTGCAGAAGCCTTTGGTCCATTTTCTGTGTGGAGCTCATGACTCAGTTCACCCGACGCTTCCACAACATCCGACACTTCTATAATGTGCTCTGACACCACTTCATCCTCATGTGCCCAGTTGCCTTGGCGTAACCTGTCAGCATAACTTATAACACAATTGTCTGCTGTGCGCCCAAACCCTCGGCACTGGGTGCATCGAGGCGTACGACACTGACGCCGTACATGGCTCACACGGTTACAACGAAGACAGCGGAGGCCTGCCTGGGATCACAACTGAAGCTTGTACCCCGAAAACGTTGAGCGTGTGAAGAATTTTGCTTGCTGACACTCCGTCCACGTGCTCCATTCCGGAGCACCGCCACTGCTCAAGCTCGATAGTTTGTACAGTGCCAAAATGCTCCAAAGCTTCCGCAATCCTCCGGTGCTCCATATAGCGCGGGAGCCAAAGAAACTGCAGCTTCACGTTTTTGGTGTCCGGGTCAAACACGATACATTTTAGACCTTTGACGTGCAACTCTGCTTTGTCAATAAGCTTCTGTTTTGAGGTACTGCTCTCGCAGCTAACCATCCAAACGTGGCTCATTTGGTGCTGGCCAATACACAGAATCTCACGGAGGTCCACAAACTGCGCGAGCGCGTCTCGGAAGTCGGGAGCACGGTACGGGCAGCATGCAGAAAGACAGTGTTGACAGCATTAACGGTAGGTAGTCGAGGGAGGACAACCTTGTACGAGTCCGAGGCAACTTCAGTTGTCTGGACACCTCGGCCAACGGCCCATGTGCTGTTTCCAGCTAGAAGCATTTTAATAATAATAATAATTGATTTTTGGTGGAAAGGAAATGGCGCAGTATCTGTCTCATAAATCGTTGGACACCTGAACCGCGCCGTAAGGGAAGGGATAAAGGAGGGAGTGAAAGAAGAAAGAGAGAAATAGGTGCCGTAGTGGAGGGCTCCCGAATAATTTCGACCACCTGGGGATCTTTAACGTGCACTGACATCGCACAGCACACGGGCGCCTTAGCGTTTTTCCTCCAGGCCAGCGCCGCCGTACTCGGCCCTCGGTCGCTCGGTGCAAGTGGCGGGCCAGAAAGCCGGGGTTGAACCGAGATGAGATTAACGATTAGCGTGTTGGTTAATTAAAGCTTCGGCTGAGCTTGGGTTGAGCTGCATGTTTATTAGTTCGGTAAGTCAGCCAAGTTTAGCGTTAATCTCGGTTCCCATTTTAAGTTTTTTTTTTCCTTGGTGCTGGGGAAGGACCTTCTACTGTTTCGTGCTTATGTGCCCAGGTTCTGTACGTTTGCGTTACGCATAAGACATTTAGAGGGCATTAGCTAGAAATTATGCTTAGCAGGTCTCCGGGGAAACAGCGGTGTGAAGCTAGCTCCATGACGCCGTTACATTCGAGAAAAGACGAGGTCAGAAAAAATTCACATGTTTAGAGCCATTGATTTAGTGTGATCTCGTGAAATCAACGCCTGTCGTTGCGTTAAAGTGCGCCAGGTATTGATCAGACTGTCTGGATCTCATTCGTTGCGCTATAGTTACGCAATACAGTACGTATAACCGTGTTCCGAAACCTGTTTGTGTAAATAATGTATATAGTATATTTATTTTGCATTTATAGTGTTTACTTTTAATGTTTTTATGCAGTGTATATCTATTTTATGTAGTGTACTATTTACCTCCCCCCATGTCTTTCTTCTGTCCCCTCACCTCTTTTATTTCATTTCTCCCACCTGCCTGCTATCCTTTATTTCCGCTGCCCCAGCTCAGGTGCCGCCGCACGTGATGGCAGATGCCGGGGCTAGCAAAAATCTTTTACCTTCCTTTTATGTTATTTTAAATAAACCACTACCTACCTACCTTTTTCCTCCATAAAAACGCAGCCGCCGTGGTCGGGTTCGAACCGGCAACCCCGGTTCAGTAGCCGAGCGCCCTAGCCAATGAGCCACCGCGGCCAGTAAAAATTTCCATAGATAGTCATATTGACACACACAAGGTAGTAGGCATTTTTTATTATTTGTTAAACACCTTGCTTTCTTCTAAACGACATTAAAGGCGCTCACACAAGACAGTATATATTTAATATATAGCTTTGCTGATAGGTAGGTAGGTAGGTAGGAAAAACTTTATTGAAAATGCCGGCAACCGACGGTTTGACGCTGGCCGTTTGACGTTGGCCAAGCGTCGACCCGGGGTTATGCCCTCCTCTGCACTACCCCCGTTCGGCCCGTTTGTGGTGGGTCGTGAGGCTTGTGCTTTTCGAGCGCACCCCGGGCCTGCTGGACGGCCCATAGTTGAATGTCCTTGTCTGCAGACTGCACTGCACTTTGAAGTTCGGGCGGGTATATCCTGGAGGTAGCCTCGGTCGTGAACCTGATATTTACAACTGTATTATTGCTCGTTGTATGCGGAGATATATAACTTAATTCGGTTCCAGACTACGTGTAAACCCTGCCGATAATTTCATAAAGACAAATTGAAAGAGGAAGTGGCGTAAGGCATTTCCTTTTCTTAAAAGCAGCTTTCATTTTTCTTCCCTTGCCGCGCGGTTCGGGTGTCCACCAATATATGTGAGACAGCCGTCATTTCCTTTCCTTAAAACCAACTTCATTTCACTTGCCTTCCCTGCCGGCGCGATTCGGGTGTACGCCGAGATATCAGAGACGCGTAATATCCTCGTGTAACCTCCAGCTACATTCAAGGTCAAACTTGCAGCCCCGCTGACTGCCCGAAATGCTTTTCGCTTAAAAAAATTAATGCGTAAAAAACTCGTTTAAGCCAGCTTTCGGGAAAAAAAAAGATGAAATTTGGACGGCCGGCATAAAGGCCGGCGGGCCGCGTATTAAGACGCCTGCTCTGAACAAAAAAAAATCGAGATCACTCCGGTAACACGCCTTGGAGTAATGTGAAAGCACTGACGCCTCCTCGGCACTGGTCGCCTCTCTTTGACTCTCTGTACATGTTGTCTGGACGTTGAAGCTGCACTATGCGATGGCACAGACGGCTTAAACATGATGCCACAGCCCACACAACGCGCAATTAAGCACCACGGCATCAGCACGCGAACACGGCATCTGCATGCGAGAACGACTGGCGTACAAACGGAGCGCCAAAGCGAAAGGGGCCGTATACTCATTTCAAGTTTTTTGTGTGTACGCGCCGTCGCTATAGCGTCCAGTGCCTCCTGAAGAACATGCTGAAGCGTCAGGGGTTTTTCTGCCTGCCGTAGAGCACGCGTCCGCATTATGGCGGCGCTGTCAGATGACCCTCTAGATGACGACACGCAGGCAGCAAAGAATTTTCTTGTGACTGCCGTTGCAGCAAAAAGTATGCCTTCTGGTGCGCTGTTTCTTATATTATTACTGTGGTGTGTTTATTGTTACCGTTTAACAAGGTACGCGTCGATGACTGCAGTTGCTGGCGGGAGTAGCGAGCGAAAATGTGTTGCTGTTGCGTTCCGTTTTGCATGTCCAGTGAGCGAAACAAGAAGCCCGGCGTTTCGTTCCATGAAATTCCTGGCGACTTAGAGCTTCGGAAAAGACGGCTCAAAGTAATTAGAGGAAAAAACTGGCAGCCAAGCACAGCATCAAATTATTCTGCACTTTGTAGCTTGCATTTCCAGCCAAGGAAATGCTACTGTAGACAGTTTGACTGCCCACCAATACAGGGTTGGACTCTTTTACCCGACGTCAGCCGACGTGGCCCCCATTCGGCGGGCGTCCACGATGGGGGTCTCCGGGTTGTCGGTGATGAGGTCCTGGAGGAGAGCTGTCGGGGTCTCATTCCAGTACGCATTGGAGATGACTCCGCGTACCGCTCCGTCCGGTGGCGCTATGTAAGCTGCGACTGCGAAGTCCTTGGCTTGGATAAATGTCCGGACCCCGTAGAGTATCTGTTACGGGTCCAATTGGACTTATTTTTGAAAATGTGGCGGAGAGTTTGAAGGATGCTTCACTCCCGCCACTGGTTGGCCCGGTATTGCTCTACCTCCAGGATCGGCCTTGTCTTTAGCGCGTCTTTACTATCCTGTCTGTCTATCCGATCTTTCAACTCTCCTGCTATCTGCACGTGGTAGCGATTGTGGCTCGCCTTGAGCCAGTGAGCAGGCCTATGCACTTTCCTTTTCTTTCTTCCTGGCAACTATCTATCTATCTATCCTTGGCTTGGTGCTCTATCTATGCCACGCGAACCAGCGCGAGTGCGTCAACTTGTAGGGGCGTGCTTACTGTGCACGTGTTGTTGACTGGGTGAACCCTGATTTGGGTACGCGTTGGTTCTCGAAGCTGGGACGCCGCTCGGAGGATGGATTCTCGTAGTAGTCGGGGCGCAAGCAGGTCCAGCTGCAGCCTGCCTCGAGACCTGAAGATGATCTTGTAGTCAGCCGCATCCGGAGTTCCCGGGTTCGAACCCGACCGCGGCGGCTGCGTTTTTATGGAGGAAAAACGCTAAGGCGCCCGTGTGCTGTGCGATGTCAGTGCACGTTAAAGATCCCCAGGTGGTCGAAATTATTCCGGAGCCCTCCACTACGGACCTATTTGTTCCTCTCTTCTTTCACTCCCTCCTTTATCCCTTCCCTTACGGCGCGGTTCAGGTGTCCAACGATATATGAGGTAGATACTGCGCCATTTCCTTTCCCCAAAAAACCAATTAAATTAAAAAAGCCGGGAGCGGCGGCTGCTGCCGCGAACGCTGCGCAGCTGCGCGCGTTGCTTGCAGGTGCGACTTGTCAAGGCCTGCAGCAGGTGATACAGCGGCACTGCTTGCAGACGCCGCGGTGTCCTGGCTTGTTGACGTACAGGTCCTTGGAGCGGGCAGGCATACTAAGGACGTGAGTCCAGTCTCTTGGATCATAGAATGCTGGGATAATAATAATAATAATGATAATAATTGGTTTTTGGGAAAGGAAATGGCGCAGTATCTGTCTCATATATCGTTGGACGCCTGAACCGCGCTGTAAGGGAAGGGATAAAGGAGGGAGTGAAAAAAAGAAAGGAAGAAATAGGTGCCGTAGTTGAGGGCAGGATGCTGGAAGGCAATTGCCTTTCCGAGGCATGAGGTTAGCGAAATCGGGCGAAGGTGTTGAGGTGTTTTGTTGGGTTTCGGTATGAATAACACCTTCGCGTGGCTCCAGGCACGACCTTACCAACATAGCCAGGTAAAGAAAGCATCCGCTTCGAGACTAAGAAATCCCGCCGCTCGTTTCGTCGGCCGCTCCACCCATCACATAACAAATGATTCCCACGGCGACAGGTGTGTGTATGTATGTATGTAAACACAATTCTGATTTTTGGTTTGAAAATGAAGCCCCGTAGGGCCTCCCAAAAATTTCACAATACCCAAAATGCTGAGGATTCCCCGAAAGGACGAACCTGAAGACTGAGGTGCAGCCGCAAACCTGATTTACTAAAAGGACGCAACATTTTGTTCCAGGTGCGCAACATATCTTGTTAGGTTTGTTCTATCAAACTGCAAAATATATAGCAATTTATTTAGTTATAAAATGCATTTCCGGCCTTTACATTTTGCTTTAAGTTTAAACTGACTAATAACAGCCTTTTTTTATAAAAAGATGTTCGTTTATGGTGTAATACAGAGCATCGAGATATTACACCAATGTTGCTACTTTTAGGTAGAGAAATTGCTAGTGCGTTGAATATGAACGGCGTGCTGGGCCATACGCAACTGGTTAAGTAAGAGAAAGAAGCCAATGTGACTGCGCAATTAAGAAACTGATTATTTCTTTTCTTCGTGCATACTTTAATTACCTACGCTAGTAATCAGCGAAAGTCCGGACCCCGTAGAGTATCTGTTACGGGTCCAAGTTGGACTTATTTTTGGAAATGTGGCGGAGAGTTTGAAGGATGCTTCACTGCCGACACCGGTTGACCCGGTATTGCACTGCCTCCGGGATCGGCATTGTCTTTAGCGCGTCTTTACTATCCTGTCTTTCTATCCCGTCTTTCAACTCTCCTTCTATCTGCACGTGGTAGCGATTGTGGCTCGGCTTGAGCCAGTGAGCAGGCCTGTGCACTTTCCTTTTCTTCCTGGCAGCAACAGACAGACACAGACGCTAGTATGCGTTATGATCCATAGCGCAGAAACAAAACAGGGGACAAACACAAGCGCTACACAAACGCAACTTGGCACGGCACTGTCGTGCTCATAACTATAATTGGTTTTGGGGGAAAGGAAATGGCGCAATATGTCTCATATATCGTTGGACACCTGAACCGCGCCGTCAGGGAAGGGATAAAGGAGGGAGTGAAAGAAGAAAGGAAGAAGAGGTGCCGTAGTGGAGGGCTCCGGAATAATTTCGACCACCTGGGGATCTTTAACGCACAGCACACGGGCGCCTTTTAAAAACGCAGCCGCCGCGGTCGGGTTCGAACCCGGGAACTCCGGATCAGTAGTCGAGCGCCCTAACCACTGAGCCACCGCGGCAGGTATGCTCATAACTGCAAGCCTGGTTTTAAAGAATGCGAGGTGACTGGCAGAAATTCGGATAGATTAACAAGGGAAATTATCGAGGCTGCCGCAATCGAAAGAGCTGGACCTGAAAGCTGCGTCAGCAGCCCGTCATTGTCGCTGACAAAGAAAGATATGGCATTTTTAGACTCGGAGCAGTATGCCATTCGGCGAAATGTATTGCATCTGATTTTTAAGCTTTGTTCACAAGGTATCTTGTCTAATCTGACTGGTATCGTTCTTCACTTCATGTATAAATTCTGTGTACACCAAATAAAGCCGTAGTGGAAGTTTAGCGCTTGTGTTTGTCCGCTGTTTTGTTGCTGCGCTATGGATCATAACGCATACCCACTAGCCCGAACGATCACCTTGTTAAGACGCTAGTAATCTGGCAGAATGAAACGTTGGCGGAAAACAAAGACGAATACCTGGACGGGTGCATTGATAACGGACGGACTCTTTCGACGTCTCGCGATTTACCTCTGTGCATCTGTATCAAACGCAGCGAATGCATCGTGGAAGAGTGGCTAAAACGGCGAAAACGGTATGTCATGTGTAGCCAATGCCCCGTGTAGTTCTGTGACCCGTGTCCGCTGACCTGATCGGTGCTGTTCGCGCCTGTTGGATAATCGGTAGAACGAAGGTGCAGCATCGATAGTCTCATCGGTGCACAAATCTTGCACCCTTCAGCCTGCACCGCGCTACAAATGCTGGGATGCCAGTGCTTGTTCGAGATACCAGTGGTTCGCGTGCAGCCGCCGATCGCTTAGCAAATTCTGCACATTGAACCGGTGCTTGCCACCCTTTAATATCAGTCAAAATTATGGCTCTACCGTCGTCAGCACCCTCACTGCAGGAGAGAATCTCTCGATCGGCAGTATTACAATGGAATGCTCGAGGTCTGCGAGGCCGCCTAGCAGATCTCAGGCAGAGGATCTTCAAATACCGATTTCCGGTGCTTGTAATATGTGAGCCTAATATCACATCTCCTTTTCGACTGTCCGGTTATGAAAGTTTCCTCTCTGAAGCGGCTGGGCATTTGAGCAAGGTACTACTATGCGTCCGTCGTGACCTCACTTACGTTCGGCATCAAATTCCTGGGGGCAGTAGCAACGAGTATGTAGCAATCACTGTGACTTTGAATGGGCGCACAATCTCTATTATAGGTGGCTACATACCACCAAGGGGTCGATTTGATGCCCTACGACTACAATCGCTACTTGACAGCGTTTCGGAACCCCATATAATAGTAGGAGATTTCAATGCGCATCACCACGGCTGGGGAAGCGTCGTTACGAACGTTCGAGGACGGGATATCGCCACGTTCATGAACAATGCAGGTCTCGTTTTGCTCAATGATGGCACGCCGACATTTCTACGCGGGACTACCTACAGCAGCTGCCTGGACCTTGCATTTGTATCCAGGCGCCTGTCATCGTTCGCAACGTGGTGTGCTGATATTGAAAGTTATGGAAGTGACCACATACCGACGTATGTGCAGCTACGGTGGTTTCACCGTCTTCCAAATGCCAAAATACGTTGCACCGACTGGAGTGCTTTCCGCATTGTTCTAGAAAAAACCTGTGGGAAACTCGCTGATCCAACAGATGTGGAACAGCGTATTATTTCGGCCATGCACGATGCAACACGCAATATCTCAGCGCCAAATTCCACAGCACCAGTAGATGTGATCTACGCGCAGCTTCGGGCGATTCGTCGGCGCGCAGAAAGAAAATACCGGAGGACAAAGGATGTCTCGGATCTCCGGGCCTCTCGACGTGCCCAGAAGCAAATACAGCGCTATTTGGAGAACCTAGGCAAACAACGGTGGCGGTCATTTTGCAGCAGATTGGATCCCCGCAAACCACTCTCCACAATCTGGCACGTTGTTCGAGCACTGCCGACATTTCCCCAGCAGAAACACCCTTTCCGTGCATTGGCACTTCATGATAGACGGCAAGAACTAGAGGTGGCGGAGGATTTCTGCTCGAGAATTGCCGGAAGCGCTTCTTTACCTCGGCAGCATCGATGTGCTCCCCCCACGATGGACGATCGACTGGACATCCCCTTCACAATTCAAGAACTGAAAGCAGCTCTTTCTGCTTGCACGCATCCTTCATCCCCAGGACCTGATGGAATAACATACAATGCGCTTCGTCATCTAGGCCCACAGGTAATGGAAGCCCTCTTAACATTGTTCAACCACTCTTGGGCCTCTGCCACTGTACCACAGCAGTGGAAAAGAAGCCGCATTGTGGCCTTGCTCAAACCAGGGAAATCGCCACTCACATTAACATCCTACAGACCAGTAGCTCTGGCAAGTTGTATTGGCAAGACGATGGAGCGTATGGTGCTAACCCGTCTAGAATGGTTCCTTGAAAAACATGGGCTATACCCTTCCACAATGACGGGTTTCCGCAAAGGCCGGTCTGCCATCGACAGTGTAATTGATCTCGTGTCAACGGTAGAACATGAAAAACGCCGTCACAGGTTGACTGCTGCTCTTTTCCTCGACATAAAGGGCGCATTCGATAATGTTCAGCATGATGCAGTACTAAATGCACTCGAAGAATGTGGTATAGGCGGACGTCTACACAATTGGATTGCAAGCTATTTGACAAACCGGACAGTCTACATGGAGACTCTTGAAGGTGACACAGCAGATCATCATGTTGCTTGTGGTGTTCCTCAGGGAGGAGTGCTCAGTCCAACGTTGTTCAATCTCGTGCTCATTGGCCTTTTCAAACAACTACCGAAGACTGTTTCAATATCCGCCTACGCAGACGATATTTGCATCTGGACATCAAGTGTCACGCGTCCCCAAGTGCAAGCAAGATTGCAGCGTTCGGTGTCCATTACGTCTGCGTACTTGCGCCGTCAGGGGCTTGAACTTTCGCCAACTAAAAGCGTAACATTGGCTTTCACGCGCAAGATAATGGCGTGGTATCCGGTCACAATCGACGGGCAAATTGTTCCATACGTAACACATCACAAATTCTTAGGTGTTACGATAGACCGTGACCTGTCCTGGACGAAGCACATTTCTGTGCTCAAGAAAAAGCTCGACAGCTTTGCAAGCATTGTGCGGTGTATGGCAGGAAAATGTTGGGGTCCCTCTGAGCGATCTTTACTACACGTGTACCAGGCGCTGGTAGTCGGCCTTCTCAGATACAGTGCACCCGTTCTCTCGGGGGTCAGACTATCAGGCCTGCGTGTGCTTGAAAGCGCGCAGGCTCGTGCTTTAAGAGTATGCTTGGGTTTGCCATGTAAAACTTCTACATGGGGCACATTTTATGAGGCCCGCGCCTGCCCAGCACGAATTTATTTTCAACAGGAGCCACTTCGTGTGCATTTGCGGCATCTGACCAGGCATCGTCATCACCCCCTGACTAACATTAGTGCGGTGCGTCCAGATGCAGCCTTTTCCAGAGCCCTTTGGATGCAGCGCAATGCGCTGCCTTCGAACTACGCGCCACACCAGATTGCGGAGGTGCCACTTTGGGCAGTACCAAAACCATCTATACGGACAACAATCCCAGGGATAACAAAGAAAACGCACATTCCAACAGTCGGACTGAAACAGCTGGCGCTGTCATACATTACATCTATGTATACTAACACCCAGCATGTTTTCGTGGACGGATCCGTTACGACCACTTCTTCAGCTGCAGCGGTGATAGTGCCAGGAAATGCCTCATGTCACCGTTTCAGGCTCATGCACAAAACGTCCTCTACGGCAACCGAATTGGCAGCCATACGAGAAGCCGTCCTTTATATTGGTCACCAGCCAGCGCAGCAATGGACTATATTCTGCGACTCGAGATCGGCATTACAGGTCGTACAAACTTATCTAAAGCCAAGAGCATGCGAGCAGCTGGTTCAACAGATTGTGCTTTTGTTAGCCGAGGCTTTCCACCGCGGCCATATCATAAAGTTTCAATGGATACCGAGCCATTGCGGCATAGCGGGAAACGAGCGTGCTGACGCCGAGGCTCGGATGGCACATAGTGATGGTGCTTTCATTGAGATAGCCTTTTCAAGATCAGACATTGGAGCCTTGTTGGCGCATTTAATGCAGGCGGCAATGCAGTCGCACTGGCATGATCCGAGTCATCAACAGGACCGCGTGTGCAAGCTTGACGCTGGCTCACGATTACATTTCCCATCTGTGGTGGTGCGACGTCATGGGAGTTTACTCCACCGGCTACGGCTTGGCGTTGCCTACACCAAACACTATCTTCACAAGATCGGCATCGAAAGTAGCCCAAATTGCGCACAGTGCAACACACCAGAGACTATTGGACACCTTCTTTGCACGTGCCCGAAGTATACTTCTGAAAGAACAACATTGGAGGCGACCGTGAAAAACCTGGACTCTCGCCCTCTCTCTGAGGTAACTCTTCTGGGCGCAAGGACGAGACGTTCTGATTGGTGGCGTGTGACAAAAGCCCTGCTCAACTTTTTGTGTGAACAGGCCTGGATACTCGTTTGTGACCGCCTGTGCACAACCTACATGGTTAATGACATGTGTCGGTGTTGTGTTGCAGACACCAGTTTTGAGTTTTATGTGTGTCCAGTAACCGCGATGCGAGCGCCAGCCAGTGTTGTGTGTGTGTGTGTGTGTGTGCGTGTGCATAGACATCACCCGTGAAACTCATTGTATTATGCCATCATCAGCCTTCATTCACACTTTCCTTTTCCTCCTCTTCCCTTTCCCCTGTGTGGAGTAGCAGGCCAGGGCCCTGTTACCACCGGCCGACCTCTCCGCCTTTCTTTCATTAAAATTCCCTTTCTCTCTGCACATGCAAGCAATGAGATTTGCGAGGCACGCGAGTCGACGCTACCAAGTCAGGTTCGAGTTATCACTAACTTTTGTTTTCTGCGCTGTGGGTTTCCACGCTGTCGGCGCGAACGTGAGCATACGTTTTAAGCTTTCTTCCGAAAAATTGGTGGTAACCGCTGCCTGCAGTGCGCTCGGAGGATATGCATAAAAGAAGAGCCATTAAACAATTCACGAAACCGTTACAAGGTCCGTTAAGGATCAGTTTTCCGTGTTACAATAAATTAATATACTAGGCGTTATAAAAGTGGCCCTGCTCGGAGCCACTCTATGAACCAGTCTTGCTTTCAACGAACCGGCCTCTAAATTGAGCCTGTAAATTTCTGCTCCGGCGCAAGCTTAACTATTCCGCTTTAGTAACACTTGTAACTAATTTTAAAAGCCAGCTCAGTACTTCTTGCAACACATTTCAAACACGTATAGTTGCCACAAACAGGCATCATCAGAGCTCAAGGTGTGTCTGCACACTCAAAACAAACTGGTTTCTTTTTTGTTGTCCAATTATCATTTCATTGTGTTAGGTGTAATTTCCTGACAGCTATATAACGAAGGACTCTTCGGAGAACTCAGTTCAAAGGAATCTTGATGTTGGGTTCTTTCTGTAATGTATGCGGTCTGCTTTCTAAGTGTGATAGTGTGTCCAGCCTCGTCAACGGGTAGTAACCTGCTTTTGCTGACTGATAATGTGAGCGCCACTGAACTTCTGTACAATGAGCTAACAGTGTTTCCATACTAACATCCCATCAGACCTTGAAATATTAATGACTCCTTTGTTGTGCCACGCCAGTATCTTTACCTGGTTAGTAACAACATTATTTAAAAGTCCTGCAGAGCTTTCGCCGACGGGGCCTTAGGTCTCCCACGTGGGGACGTCGAGGTGTTGCCTCGCCGTCGCCTCGCGGGCCTGCTGGACGGCCCAGAGTTGGTCACCGAGGCTGGGGCTGCGCAAGGCAGCGGCCCACCGCGGCGGGAGAGTTCCGGAGTTAGCACGCCACCGGTGTGAAAAAGGCTAAACTGTCGCTACTAGAGGTGTTTTTTGCTGCCAAGACGCATAAACCGGACATCCCTTTTCGCACCATAATTTCCGAGCGTAACACCTGGCAACACGCTGTGTCCGGATTTTTGCAAAAGCAACTTGACCAGTTAACAGTTGCCGACCCTTTTGAGGTCCGGAACTCTGGAACAGTTGTGCAGCACTTTCTGGATAGCAACGCAGGAACAAGTTTTGGGGTTCAGTATCGATGTAGAGGATTTGTACTGCGTCCTTCCCCATGACAAACTCATGGTTGCAGTAAAGGAGTGTATCACCCAACAAAACGACGAAGTGCAATTTATAGGTAGAAGTGGGATTTCCGTTGAGAGTTTTTTGGAGCTGCTGTCTTTCTACCTAAATACGACGTTTGTAGGATGGCGAGATGAAATCTTCCTTCAGAAACAGGGCGTATGAATTGGGTCCCGTGTAGCTCCGGCTCTCAGCAACATCTTCCTTGGAAAAGTGGATGAGGCCATATCCCGTAACCTTAATGGTCTGGCATTACGGATTTGGAGGTATGTGGATGATTTCCCTGTACTGGTTGAAAAGGATGGAGAGGCGAGGCGTACTGTAGACGTCTTGAAGGTTTTTAAAGAGAATGCCATGGGCCTTAAGTTCACAGAAGTACCAGTGAACGCCGAGCTCCATTTTCTCGACCTCAGGCTCAGGTTCAAGGAGGGGCATGTGTGTTGGGTGAACAAGCCTAGGTCCAAGAAGCCGATACTGAACTTTTCGTCAGGGCACTCAAAGCTGGTTAAGATTAGTATCGCTCTCTCGTGTTTACGCTCCGCACTTGACAAACAAGCCTTGTGTGCATAGCGTTCCAGAAGATGTGTTCTTTCATGTACAAAGGCTTGCATCCGCAGGGCTTCCAGACTCGGTCATTTCAAGAGCGTGTGAGAAGCTCCTTCCCACGGTTAAGGCTGATGGTTCCGGGAACACTAAGAATGGTGAGGAGGGAGAACAAAGAAGAAAAAAAGAAAACCGTGGAAATTCCGTATGTCCATCGCATGTCGCACAACCTTAGGAATGCTGGGAGGAGGTTCGGAGTGGACGTCGTGTGCACAGCACCGTTTAAAGTGCAACGCCTTTGTGCCATGACAAAAATCAGATTAGATAGGCGGCGTAACTTCAGCCCGTTCGTGTGCACAGTGCGTCACCGCTCCCCGTTTTTAGGTTGTGTTTGCGGTGTTGTTGTGAGATACCGCTCTCTTGCAAAGAGTATATTGGACAAACCGGGCGATGCTTGAACGTTCGGCTCATGGAACACGATAACCTTTCTTCAGGCACCGTTCGTTCAAGCATCGCTCAACACTGTGCAGAGTGCACCAAGAAAAATAAAGAGGTATGCAAAGCTGATTAAAAAAAAAAGCACCGTGTTGTACCGGCATCGCGACCAGCGCATTCGTGAGATAATGGAGGCATATCTCATCCAAAAGAAAAAAGATGTCTGTCGCGTTATATGAAAATGAGATAGGTTTTTTAGATGCCTCTTGATGTACTACCTTTTTTTTTCTGTGACGCAGTGCATTCGTGTTTTTGAACTTTGGAGGTGATAGTGCACTCGTCGCTATCTGTGTACTTCGTACCTATCGCACCTATGTCGTTTTTCTGTATACGTATATATTTTTGCGTGCCTTCTTCATAAAACTTAGTTGCGAGACAACGCTTGTTTTGCCCTCTTTTTCTGTGTCCTTCGTCCGTTAGCGCTGAATTTTACCGCCAAAATGCACATACATTAGACTTTGAACTACTCACGGCAAATATGCCACTTATGAAGCACTGATAGCAAGTTATGTATTGCATGGCTTATTGTTGTGTTTCTTGATTATGGCATATGCAGGGAGCAGGCTGAAATCCTTGAGCCGCAGCACCACATTCAGCCATGCTTTGTGGCAGGGCCTGGTCAAGCGAGGACAAGCTCAAAGTAAGGCACCATTTATTGTACTCTTTTCGGTGGTGTCCATAGCCTTCTTCAATTAACAAAAAACAAAAAGAGTACCGCCACCTTTTTAAGAACAAAAAGTATGAGGCTTAATCGTTGCAAAGAATTCACTGTGCTTAATAACCAGAGCTGTTAATAGTGCCTCACTGTAAAGAACATAGTGCTGGCTTGGGACAGGAAAGAAAATGTCATACAGGCTCCACACACCACTGCAAATAAATTTTCCACAAAGCTGTAGCATTCCTTCTTTGTCGCATAGCATATGAATTCACGAAAAGGGCTCTGGACATCACAGTAAATAGACAGGCCAGTCTCACAGAGTAAGTCAGTGCTATGCTGAAGGCAGTACGTGCTCTCCGAAATCTGGGAATAACTGGCCTGTATGAAACAAAAGATGCAGCTCAGTCTAAGAACAGCCCTGTGATATGGAGGTTTTTTTTTTTTTGCAATGAGCAGGAGCAATGAACTGCACACACTGGTTCAGCCTGTGCTGTACCGTTTGCTTGATTCCTGATGTATACAATACAAAGATGTACTGCGACCAGTGTTATGTACTGAATTCTTGTGGAGAATAGCATTTTTGTCCTTCACTGTCCCTAGTTTGGACGAGGATCCCCTACCGGGACCAAGTAGCAGCCAGCAGGCACCAAGCAATGAGGGCGAGCAACCCCCGGCAAAGAAACGGACCCGTCGCCTGGCAGACACAGTTAAAGTGAGCTTTGCTGCAATAGCAGCAAAACTTGATGAAAGCAGACACCAGCGGCACACCACGAGAAAATGTAAGTACGAAGGGAAAAGCTTGCCTTGCTAGAGAGGCTTGTGTGTGCTGTCGAAAAAACAGCCAGAGCCACTAAGGACAGCATAGCCAATGGCAATATATAGTGTCAATATTTGTTCTACATCTTCATTTCATAAAGCTCCACTTCCTTTACAACTGTGTTCTGTATTGTTTACCTTACTTACATGTTTACTTATGTGTTTCACATCAGATATATTGTTTTAGGTTACATTATAACCTATTTGACATCAAATATACTGTTTTAGGTTACATTATAAAGTTTACCTATTTGGCATGACAACACAAACAGTGATGAAAGAAACTTGTACACCTGTGAACAAATTAATACACACCACGATTTGGCGCCCAGAAACTTCTGACCTGTTTGTAATGAACATGGATGGGTATTTCGATTCGATCCTGGGATTTCCACCCAGAACGCTGTGATCAGTAACTGAATGCTTAAGGCAGTGAGACGCCATAGTGGGAAATTATGCTACTTTAGCTTAAGGGTAGTGCCTCTGTTTAATTCAATTCTCAGCGCGCAACCTGTGTCGAGGTCAACCGCTCATGATGGCACACTAATGCTTTCACCTTCTTAGCACGTAAGCAGCCGGAAGTACCCTCTGATTTTTTTTTTACCTTTTGTAATCACTGCCATCGTCTGTTTCTGCCGTTACTGCCACGGCTGTTTTAGACTAACTGCATCATGGCCTCCAAGATAGGAATAGCCTCTTGCATGCAACATCTTTTAGTGACGACTTGAGTGTCAGTTCAAATAAGCGCAACACAACTGGAATGATTCGAAGCCATTTTAATTCCAGTTTTTCCTAACATCCATCACTACAAAGGAGTATGTGCTACGTGAACAACCTGCAACAATTACCTGGCAGTGCACAAACAAGCTAGCAAGGAAAACTTTCTTACTGAAAGCTAGTCGTCATGTCACACGTATATACAAACACTGTGTACAAATACTGAGTGCAAACATTATGTAAAAACACTATGAAGAATTGCAAAAGAGTATACGCTGTGTAAACAACCTATAAGTGTACAAACAAGCCACGAAGAACTTTACGAACTAGAACTGGTTGTCATGTATATTATTTACAAACACTATTTACAAACAATGCAGAGAATTGCAAATGAGTATGTGCTGTGTACCTAGCCATACGTGCAAACAGGCCACCAAGAACTTTACCAGCAACAGTTACAGATGTCATGTCGTCCATATTGACAAACATGATGTACAAATATAATGTGGAGAATTGCATATGTGTGCCTATTCTGTACCTGCCAGAAACAAGCTACAAAGAACTTTCTGAGCGAAGGCTAATCGTCATGTCACATGTGTATACAAACACTACGTACAAATAATGTGAACTACTGTAAATGAGTACTACTTATGCGAATAAAACCTGTCATTGAGGGAACAAGCACTGACAAAACTTTTTGCCACTGCTGTATATCAACAACAATGCAGTGAAATAAATAAAGCATTTTACAGAGACTGTGCTATGTCATCCCGAAACTTGCTTGAGCAAGATGAAATGTCACCGCCTTCTCCAACATTACTCCCATCCAGCCCTTGACTGGGCAATTCATCATTTTCAGCATCATCATTGAATTTTGTGCACATGTTGTACAAGACACAGGAGCCAATAGTAATTAAGACAATTTGTTTAACAGATCGTGAATTTACATACAAAATCCGCCTAAAACGGTTCTTCAGAAGGCCAAACGCCTCTTCCACAATGACCCGCTGCTGACTGTGGACTTTTGAAACCCTCCTCGTAGCTCTTGCTTGGACACTTGCAAGGGGTTAGCTGCAGCCATGGCTGCAGGGGGTTAGGCTGTCACCAAGTTAAGGTATCCACCTGCACGTTATTGGTTGTGCCAGTATAGCAGAAGCCCTATATTTGTGCACTGATCGCATAGCTGCAGACATAAGAGCTTCTTTTTCAGAAATATTGCAGCATATGACAAGTGAAACCAGCTCAACAAATGGCACAGCACGCATATATAATCATATCAGGTATACTTTCAGAATTTAAATAATTGAAAATGAAAAATGTGCGGCAGTAATGCTTGACCAACACATCAGAAAATGTGAACTGGAAGAAATGGAAGCCAATTCCATGCAGTTTAAACCAGTTTTTAATTACATTTCGAACTGCATGCAGTTACGATTTTTCATTGTTGAATTAAAAAGTGCGACTAGCTACCAAACATGCTGCAAATATGCTGCAAACATGCTGCGATCAGGAACCATCCTGATCATTCACGTTTTGTGCTTCGATGTTAAATATTAAGGCAATTAAATATACATGCGAAATTACCTTCGCACTTTTCCGACGCCTCTTCGCAAACGAAGCTGTTCTGCAGCGCTTGCGCGCATCATGCGCGGAACCCGGGAAACCGGCAAAAACATCAATTAACTTCTTGTTTTCATTGCAGATGCCCTGCAGGACTAGAGAATGGTACTTAATTCTTCCGGTTGTTGTACGACTGCTCAGGCTTCGCAGGCTTCGGAATTTCTATATGGCACCCGTCGATGCACCCGATCACGTTAACTAGGTAATCCTTGCCTGCCGTTTTTCGTGGTCGCCAGAGCTCGAAATTGTTCCTTACTTCGTTCGCGCTCGGCTGGCGTGGGCCATCAAATGATCTCCGCCGAGATACTGAAGAGGAATTCCAGCAGCCGATTTAGGCACACCTCTGCAGATGACTCGGCGACGTCGAACTTGTCGGCGATATGGTTGACGGTCATCTGAGTTGCCAGGTATGCGAGACCAATATCAACATCGTCTTCTCCGCTGTTATTTGTGGCATTCCATGTTCGCCTCTCGGATAATACGCCGACGCCTCGAAACGGTCGGTCAGGTTGCGGGCTGTCTCGCGGGTGAGCCGGAAGAGTCGTTCAAATTCGGTGGCCAAGTACCGTGGAACAACGCTCTCTGCGTAAATGGGGACGCGATTCCTGTCCAATCTCAGCAGAAGCAAGGATGCTTCATGCATCAGAATAACTGCCTCATAATCACTTTTGTCCTCTGACGAAGAAGACGAGTCACAAAAAAACTCAGCAGCTATCGCGTAGACGCGTTCAATGCTCATGTTATGCAGACGACAAAAGTTGCGGTGTGCTTCGCCTTACAGAGAAATGACCTAGGTGGTTTTAACATTTCTCTGCTATCGTAACCACGACAGAATGTAATTTTTTTTACTAACCAACTGTTTATTCCACTTAATAGTGTCGCAATACTATAGTGCCTAGAATATACTGGCTAGTGAGCCGACCGAGGCACCCCTGGAGGCACCGCGAGCGATGAATGCCGACGGCCGCCGCATGGAGCGCTGCGAGTCGGAAGGGTGCGTTTTATGGTAACGTTTTATGATAACTCAAGAGGCAGTGCCCTCCTATTTGAAGCTAAGTCAGGGTGTCTTAGAACGCGCAGCTACAGAAAAAAAAAATTAACGAAGAAGATGACACATGTGCTGTGTGTGGTAAATCTGTAGAAACAATAGAACACCTCATCCTAAAATGCGATGGTATCCATCCCGACGTCGATGCAGGCACAGTCACTCATCCTGAGGCCTTAGGGTTTAGAGATAACAATAGTCATGTAAAGAAATCTGCGGTGGAAATTAGCAAAAAGCGATTGGAGGATTGGTGGCACAAAAGCAGAGAGGTGACATAAGTTTTAAAGTGTAGGAAGACGTTTTTTTTTTTTAAAGGAAATGGCGAATTGTATTAACAACTTACAGCAGAGCAAACAAAAATAAAGGGAAAAGAAACAGCATAGTGGCAACAACCACTGCCCCGTTTCAAAGGGGACGCTCCTACCTTCCATCCATCCATCGTGCTGCCATGGAGGCAGCTGACTGCAAGTTTCAGTGCCTCTTTTGAGTCTCCGACTACAAGCTGCACATTTAGTGCTCGCCGCTTGCGAGAAAGCTTCTATGAAGTTCAGCACATCTTAGAGCTTCGATCATCCGGTGCTTACGAAGGGAACAGGGAATTTGTTTTCTAGGCGCGATTACAAAAGTACTCTTTCGCTAACATTTTCTCTGACGAAGCAGGTGAAACGCGTCAGTTAATTTTATGGGCTTTTATTTAGGTGTTGTGCGTGCTTGGTTTGGAGCCACAATTCTTTGGTACTTACAGAAAGCCCTGCAGGACTCTTCTTCGGACCTCGTACATAATGAACACTCCTCAGCAAAAAAACTTGCCTTTGTTGGAAGTGTGCTTCCCTGGGGCCGGCTTTATATACGCCGCATCCACCACTAAGATTTGTGAAGGAAACCTCCTTGATCAAGAATTCAGCCTCTTTGCAAATATAATTGTGATGGTATATGTTTTGACTCCTCTCTTCCCTTCAGGTGCACCGCGGGTACGCTGATTGCCCATCAAACAAAGTTGTTTTTTTCAGCTTCACAATAGGCGTAAGCTAATCCACTGACACAGATGGCACTTCCAACCATGTAACTGGAATAGAGACGTTTTTGTAGAGTAGGACCGGTGCACCTCGCTGGTGGTCGGCAGACGTTCACAATCCACCAGCGCTTGCTTCTTTCAAACCACAGCGTGTGGCGCATTTTTCAACTAGTAGAGCTCCGTTGTCGGCACCGGGTCACCGATTTGGCACTCTCTATTGTAGCACAACTCGGAGGCTTCCGACACAGCAGTGACGATTTGCTGGAGGCTCTTGCTCGCACAGATTTCTAGTTTTGCTCTTTGCTGGTATTTTAAGCACAATGTACGTGTTTTAGATAATGCTTGAATATCGTGTCGGGTTTCAGACGCGGTTTATCGTGGGGAAACTCGCTTGTGACTCACCTGCGCATCACTATTCCGGGCACATGCACTTGCACATTTCAACTCACAGCTAACCCAGGACTCCTATAAACTCGCACAAAGGACAGATGAATAGTTTTTACTCCCAACAGCCCACAAGTTACGTGCCTAAAATGCCAAAGACACGGTGATGCGATGAGCTATTAACTGCAGCTAGCCTATGTATACATATATAGCCTGGCCAGGCTCAGAGGCCTGTAGCTGCCGCTCGCGGGTCGTAAAAATCTCGGGCCGCTGAATGTGTTCTGCAACCAATTAAAAAAAACGCCATACGAATTGCTAGGACAACCGCGATACAACAAACTATAGCTATATAATATCCAACGAGACCAAGCGCGGCGACTAATAAACTTTTCTGGCATTTTAGCAATGTTCTAGAGTGCACCACCACGAAACAATAAAATTGCTCTACATCATCATCTCGACCAAAAGCTATTCAACGTTGCGAGTGCGCAGGAAACGCATTTATGAACGTTACAAACCCCTGCCCAATCGGCATCATAGATTTATACTTGGGATCATGGGATTGCTCAACCTTACATCACGGACTTGTTTGATTTGACAGGCCCACTCAGTACCGGACTGAGCAGGACCCACACTCACCGCGGCTCAGATCATGATCTGAATGTGAGCCCGTATTCGCGATTCGCATCATGATCTGAACGTGAGCCCGGACTCACGACTGACATCATGATATGCATATGAGTCCGGGCTCACTCACGGCTCAGAACATGATCTGAATGCGAGTCCGGACTCACTCCACGGATCAGATCGTGATCTGATATGAACGCGAGTGAGCCCGAGTGAGTCGACTCGTGAGTGATTTCGCCGGCCCCTGCCTTCTATCTTCTCTTTTGAAGTTTCGTTCCCGTTCTGCAAGCCGGGTACCATAAGGTGGCGCAGTAAACATATGGAAACACGCTCCTTGTTCGAGCGGTAACCGCCTTTACACAGCGGCACTCCAAAGCAAGTCTCTTTGCATGGTCGCTTTGGTTTTGACATCTTTTTGTGCCGTACCATCTAGCTCGTTTAGTGATGGGCACGTGAAAAGAGCAATCGGGAGCTCAGTCGATGATTTTACTACACGACTAAAATGCGCAGAATGGATACCTCTTCTTCCTTTCTTTTCAATCCCTCCTTTATCCCTTCCCTTACGGCGCGGTTCAGGTGTCCAACGATTATGAGACAGATACTGCGCCATTTCGTTTCCCCCAAAACCAATTATTATTATTATTAATACCCGCGCGCGCGCACAAAACCATAGAATTTCTTACTATTAACTAGAGGGAAACTGGCGGCGCTGCACCTGTACCTCCATGGGCGCGCAAAGCATCATGGGGCGATGAGCTACTTGGTGCGGGACAGTAGGTTTTTCTCAGGAACACAGAGTGGCGTTACTAAGATGTTCCATTCCGTATCCACGGGGCGCTCCGCGCGCAGACTTCGGCGCAAAAGTAGTGTGCGAAAAGCCATAGTAGCGAAAACGCAACACACAACGCCAATCAACAGGTTTTTGTTTTCCGAAATGATGTGGAAAAACCTTTTGAAAAGTTGAAGCGACATTTTTTTTAACATTTCTTTTTAAAGGTGTGCCTGTTAAGCACGAAATATTGGTTTTTGTGATCTGCAATGCTTGGCCAATAGGAGAGCAAGCTATTGCTTATTTTCAGCAAAATTTGCATTTGCGTGCTTTTCTGCTCGTTTGTTAAAATTTATAGACAGGATATTGATTGATAGGACATTCTTAATTATCGAGCAATGTTTGTTTTTTCATTATTTCTTGGCCAAAAGTTGTAGTTCTGCAGTCGGTAGCTCTCCGCCTCATGATGCTTAGAGCGCCCATGGTGGCACAGGTGGTCTCGAGGAAGCTCCATGCACGGCCACCTGGATCGGCGCGCGTGATCGAGGCGGCCGTGCTCCGTGCAAACTCCCATAGGCGGGGCGCCAGCTTTCCCCCTAGTTAATAAAGGAACTCTATGCACAAAACCGACAAATTCACACAGAACTACAGGCAGCCACACAGAACAACAAACACTACACCTCGCTCAACAAAGAACACGCGCACAAGCAGGTTAATCGCGCACGCACAAGACCCGGTTACTGCCTTCCGGACCGAGGAAACCGCGTCGTCTGCTGCGGCAGCGCCATCTGTGGGCTTTCATTGCAAACGGCGCCACCGTCTCCCATTGCGGAGCACGAGCGATCGAAATTTGTGGTTGTTGTAGTCTGCTCGTGCGGACGACGCCTCTCAGTATCACGCTGGTGGCTGACGCTCGGACAGAAGAGTGCAGTGCCTTTACGTCGTAACTTTAGCCCCGTCCTCCACTCGCCTACACGAAGTGTCGATCAGTGTGGGTTAAAAATATAGCCCCATTATTCAACCGATTTCCAAACTTTTGGGTTTGCGCACCATCCTGTCTGAAATCAGAATTCACGCCCAGCAAAAATTTTTCGCCGGCCCAGGTGTGTGTGCGTAATCCAACGCATGAATTCTATTTTTTGATTTGGTTAATGAAGCCCCGTAGGGCCTGCCAAAAATTGCCATAGCCGACGGTATTTCACGTCGTCTCGGCGGGGTATTGGGAAAAGTTTTCAACTAGCAATAGTCGCCCCTCAGTTTGCACTTCATTGGGTACGACACCGCCTCTGCGCAAAGCTGACGAAAACATCGTCGCAAACCTGACCCTTACGAAAAGGACTCAACATTTTGCTCCACGTACGCAACATACTCTTGTTCGGTTTGTTCTCTCAAACTGCAAAGTATTTAGCAATTTATCTAGCGATGAAATGGATCTCCTGCCTTTACATTTTGCTTTAAGTTTAAACTTACTAATAATTACCCCTTTTTTATAAAAAGATGTTCGTTTATGGTGTAATACAGAACCTGGGGATCTTACACCAATGTAGCTACTCCTGATAGAGAGATAGCTAGCGTATTGAATATGCACGGCGTGCTGGGCGATACGCAGCGCCATCTTTAATAGCTAGTTAAACAGACAATGTGACTATGCAAAAAACTGATTATTTCTTTTCTTCGTGCATACTTTAATTACCTACGCTTGTAATCTAGCAGAATGAAACACTGGCGGAAAACGAACACAAACAGCTGGGCGGATGGATTGATAACGGACGGACTCTTCCAGCGTCTCGCGATTTACCTCTCTGCATCTGTACCAAACCCAGCGTATGCACGGTGGAAGATAAGCGTGTCTATAGAATACATTCTAGTTCACTATAAGCGTGTCTAACGGCCAGAACGGTATGTCGTGTGTAGCCAATGCCTCGTGTAGTTCTGTGACCCGTGTCCGCTGACCTAATCGGTGCTGTTCGCCCCTGATGGATAATCGGTAGAACGAAGGTGCAGCATCGATAGTCTCGTCGGTGCACAAATCTTGCACCCTTCAGCCTGCACCGCGCTACAAATGCTGGGATGCCACTGCTTGTTTGAGATACCAGTGGTTCGTGTGCAGCCGCAGATCGCTTAGCAAATTCTGCACATGCAAGCAATGAGATTTGCGAGGCACGCGAGTCGACGCTACCAAGTCAGGTGCGAGATATCACTCATTTTTGTTTTCTGCACTGTGGGTTTCCACGCTGTCGGCGCAAACGTGAGCGTACGTTTTAAGCTTTCTTCCGAAAAATCGGTTATAACTGCTCCCTGCAGTGCGCTCGGAGGACATGCATTAAAGAAGAGTCATTAAACAATTCACGAAACCGTTACAAGGTTAACTGGATCAGTTTTCCGTGGTACAATAAATGAATACACTAGGCTTTATAAAGGTGGTCCTGCTCGGTGCCACTCTATGAACCAGTCTTGGTTTCAACGAACCGGCCTCTATATTGAGCCTGTAAATTTCTGCTCCAGCCCAAGCTTAACCATTCCGCTTTAGTAACACTAGTAACTCATTTTAAAAGCCAGTTCAGTACTTCTTGCAACACATTTCAAACAAAGTCGTTGCCACAAACAGGCAACATCAGTGCTCGAGGTATGTCTACACACTCAAAACAAACTGGTTTCATTTTTGTTGTCCAATTATCATTTCATTGTTTTAGGTGTAATGTCCTGACAGCTATATAACGGAGGACTCTTCGGAGAACTCAGTTCAAAGGAATCTTGATGTTGGGTTCTTTCTGTAATGTATGCGGTCTTCTTTCTAAGTGTGATAGTGTGTCCAGCCTCGTCAACGGGTAGTAACCTGCTTTTGCAGACAGAGGTGACCGATAATGTGAGCGCCACTGAACTTCTGTACTACAAGCAATGAGATTACAGTGTTCCCATATTAACATCTGATCAGACCTTGAAATGTTATGACTCCTTTATTGTGCCACACCAGTATCTATACTAATTGGAGTTTGTTATAGCCCCCCACACTCCACAATAACCCCTAACTCCCCCGAAAACTACGCAACATTTCGAACGAACTTGCAACAAAACACCCTGGAGTACATATCCTGCGTCTTTGGAGATTGGAATACCCCTCATCAGCCTATTTTTAGACAGGATGAATTCCATGAGTTTGTGGATGTGTGCTTAAATTTTAACCTTGCCCAATTAGTAGCGTAATCCTCATGCATCGCCAAATATTCTGCTAACATTCTTGACCTCATACTCTCAAGGCAGCCCAACAAGCTCAACTCCAGGAAATTGGCAATCACAGAGCCAACCATTCAGCTTTTACCTTCATTCCATTATCATGGCACTTCCTGCTAAAACCTTTCACAATATTTCTTCGAAATAAAGAACGCAAAGCTCAAACATAAGTGTCTGTACATTCATTACTTTTTTTTTATTGCACGTTAACTAGTCTCCCCATCAATGGTGTTCCAGATAATACTTGGGGTACCTCATTAACGGCAGGTCTACATTTTAGTCTCAAGTAGACATAAGCGCAACGTCAAAGCATCTTCCTGGACATGTCCGACCTATCTACCAAATTCTTAAGCCTTGTAACAATTCTACTGTAGCCGCCGCGGTGGCTGAGTGGTTATGGCGCTCGGCTGCTGGCCCGAAAGACGTGGGTTCGATCCCGGCCTCAGCGGTCGAATTTCGATGCAGGCGATATTCTAGAGCCCGTGTACTGTGCAATGTCAGTGCACGTTAAAGAACCCCAGGTGGTCGAAATTTCCGGAGCCCTTCACTACGGCGTCCCTCATAGCCTAAGTCGCTTTGGGACGTTAAACACCCATAAACCAAACCAATTCTACTGCAGCCAACCTGTATACCCAGTTCTACAATATTTGTTTTATGATTTCACAAGTCTCTTCTAAAGCTTGCTAGGAGCACACCCAGTCCTTTAAGAACTTTGCAGCTCTTTATTTGTGCACAAAAATTTTCTTGTCATTAGTGCATGCTGTTACGATCTCACAAACCACCAAAGAATCATTGGCTTCTATGAAGGAGTTACCGTTAACTGAGGTCAGAGAGACCCTATTCCGTTGGTTGCATATCTGTACTGTTGTACATTTTATGTTCTAACATGTACCGTTGTGTACTGCTCTTTCATTAGTAGATGTCAGCCATGGATGAGTATGTAGTTTGATCGTTACCAGTAAGTGGATCGTTATCAGTGGACATAAGAATTTGATATTTATTTCTTTATTTATTTCAAAATACTGCAGGCCAGCGTTGGCCCAAGCTGGACGGGCATGACAAAACACAAATCACAACACCACGTGAAAAACTTTTCATGTGACCGACAGCAGAAATGAAACTTAAAAGATGAACATAGCAAAGACAAATAGAAATACACGCTGGAAAATTAAATATAGGAGAGTCACTTCCTTTTTAGTTAAGCAAAAAAAGTCTCAAATGTATGAGTTAGACTGCCATGGTGACTTTACCTTCCTGTTCACCCATGTGTGCCTCCTTCCTTTGTCATGCCATCTTCATTAACCATAGGTGTAGGTGTGTCAGCCCTGAAGTCTTAAGATATAGTTATCAAATGTATAGTTATCAAAGGACTGGAAAGACTGAACAGTTCCTGACGTACGATGGCCTCGCGCTAGGTCTGTGGTGTTAGCCCCTCATTGTGAGCAGTTTACTTCGGCACTGCACATCTTTAGTGTTTCTTAAGAATGATTCTGACCGAGTTCAAGAGAATTTACTTTTGCTAAAATAGGTTTCAGCTGCTTGTGATGTGCACTAAGAACCCATTGATAAATATCCAATGGAGCAGGTATGTAGAAATGAAAGTAACCTCTAAGGTGCAAACTTATAAGGGCTTTATCTGCTATTTATGTGTGATTTCTGTGTGACAAAAACTAAGTTTCTTTGTTCTGTATATTAGCTTAAACAACTCGTACAAAAGCATAAATCAAAAACAAGCTGAGTGGTTCTGTTGAAAGATGAGATGTCTGGATAGATTTAAGGACTTGGATATAGTAAGGTCATGGGAATCCCACATGCTGCTGGGCACAAATTTCTTTTGCTAACTTGAATTAGGTTAGCTGACTACACTGCATGCAACTTCCCATCCTTGCTGCCACTAGCACAAGTGCCACTGAGAAAGAAAATGCTTTGAAGCGGTTTATTCAAGATATGTGTAACAGGTAGGGTAGATTTGTGGAGAACAACCAATCTTTAAAGCTTCACTGTTCATCAGCTGTTTGTTGTGCTGTAAGTAAGACAAGCAGATCATGAAGCAAGATTACACCGTAACCCATATTCAAAAGAAATTAACTAAAAATGTAATTTCAATGACCATGACCTACTTATTGTATCAGCAGTTTCGAAAGTAGAAATAAACTGTGCCACTGAGTTTGTGAATGACTTGACATTTGGTAGTCACTGCCCCACTGGTGGCTACGTTTGAAGCAGCCACCTGCCAGGGCAGTGGCGCATCGCTTAGCCACTGTACCACTGCACCAGAAGTGGTATGAGGACTCCCCGCAATCTATGAATGTAATATCCCTGTCACGTGACCAGTTTCAGTGACCATCGAGTCGAGAGCCTTCGAGATTCTCAATCGCTATAAAACTCGAAGGAGTTGCATCACTGCTACACGGAAAATCTTAATGGCCATTGAAACGGCACTTGTGTCTTATGCCAAGCTTGTGTGGCGCTGCACAATTGCTGCTTTCAGTTTTGCGCAAATAAAAATATTTTCATAAATCTAAAATGTTGAAATACACATTTTTTGGAGTCACAGGAGGTTTTTAGCTATTATTAAAGGCCAGTTGCATTGTCTTGAAAGATACTGCCTTTTGCACGATTAGCTGTCGCAATTTTGCAATACTCTGGCAACACTGGCACCGCTGGTGTTTTCGTCTTCTGCAATGGAGACTACAAAATTAATGCACTTTAAACCAGACTGAAACAATATTTAAATTATTGCATTGACTAATATTTTACTGCTTGCATTAAAGTGTGAGAGAATAATGTTTGTTCATGCTTTTGTACTGTGAAAGTATCGTGCATTTAAAGTGCACGATGGCGCCGCCCGAAGCAACGCTAGCAACGTTGAGCAACACTCGAAGGCCCTCGAAATCTCAATAGAGTTCCGCACTGCTCCTATGACTCGATAGACTATTGACTCAAGGGCCTTTGAAATGCCCATGTGACGGGGTGTATTGTTGAGACAGACTGTGTCTGCGAATGATATGCCAAGAATACCCCAGGCCACTGCTGGGACCATAGGGCACAACGTAAATGTGCCCTGAGGTTTTTTTTTCTTTGTCCTCTTCCGCTTCCTTCAGATCTGTCTGAATAACACTGTATTCCGTTTAGTCTGCACCAAATATAAGAAAAGTACTAAGATTGGCATTATAAATTATTCATATTTAACGCACTGGCCGTATACGCACTGAACTTCTCCGCTCATGAAAACACACTGAAAATTTGTTTTCCCTCCTGATATCTGCACATATAGAGTGCTTTCTTACCTTGCAATCTGCTGATCCTTACCATCAAGCTGATGTGGTGAAGCCAGCAGCTGATGAGATCAAAGGAAATGTAATGGCTAGTTGGCATGAATTAGCTTGCACATCAAAAGCATAAGGATTTTGGCTTGTGACTTGTGTACTTCCAGAAAAAGTTTGTCCACTGACTTTAGCAGCTGGTCCGAACCTAGTTGCCAGTGGCTTATGTGTGTATAGATAGAAATAGTGTAACCTGAAATACTTGAGCTGAAGATAGAGCATATTGTTAAAAGCAGCGTACGCCCTGGCAAGTTGATTATTCATACACATAACTCAATATTACAGAAACTCCCCTATGTTTTGACATTTGCATAGAAAAGCCAAGGTTCAGTGCTTTTAGTTGAAATATAAATAATACCTTATTATAACATATATATAGAACTTTCTAATTCACATGAAAAATGCCTAATCTCATAGTTACAATATGCCAAAACATGACCAGAACTGCTGGAGAGCTTTCGCTGGCTTTCTTACTTTGTCTTGGCTGTGGAAGGGCGAAACACGTTAACCTGTGTTACACAACGACAAGGATGCTGTTGTTGGACACCCGTTCATAGCCTATACGGCTGACGTTACCGTATAAGCAACAAGGTTTTTAGCTTAAAAGGAACATGAAAGGGTATTTACTGAGATTAAGAAGAGCACACGAGCGATCGGTATTGCATCACCCGTCACTGCACTGCTAGGGTTTTTAAGCTAGCTTCATTACACACCAAAGACATAGGCGATTAATTTTGACGCTTCTTTCCTCCCCCTCAACTAATACACTTTGATGCACCCGAAAAAAGGAATAAAACAGGAAACTCTACCTCACCACGCCCTATTCGGCCCATTTCACTTGGGTATTCCCAATGACAATGCTCACCCAGGTTTCCCACTCTACGTCAGAGGGGGAGAGATGGCTAAAAACACGCTGTTAGGTTCCGCCCTAATCAGCTGCGAGCAGCAATTTTTTATTATTTGTAAACTGTAGGGTCCACGCAGTGCTCTGAATTTATTTTATTTTTAGTTATTTCAATGCTACCTTAAGGGCCCTAGCAGCCATTACACGGGGGAATTCATTGAAGAAAACTTATGAAATTTAGAATACAATATACAAAGGGCTGAAAACAGGTCGAAATTGATAAGGAAAACGAAAAAATTAAATTTGCTGGGAACAGGTTTCTGAAAATTAACATTGACTCGATTACTCACAGATCACCTCTACAGATTTCTTGCAATAATCATCAAAATCATGTCGAGGTATCCTTAAAGGGACACTGAGGCGAACTCTATCAAAATTTTGTTAACGAAATCCGATAGTTCGGCATTTTGTGGCTTTGCCGCTTGTCCGGCAGCAATTTTCTATACGTCTTCAAAAATTACCGTTTCCGCGACTCGCGGGATCCGCGCGCAACGCGTCATTTAGCGCTCGTCTGTGGATTCCGTTCCGATAACGAAGTTCTCGCGGAGAACTCTAGCCTGCACTTCAGCGACCTCAGCCCCACAAAGCGTGCGATGCTTTTCAATGCTGAAGCGGATGGGCCAGCCAGATGCCAAGAGGAGCGATTACCAAGAATGGTAAGCATATAAGCAGAGTGCCCGGCAGCAAACGAAGTTAGCGGGGCGGCAGCTGTCAACGCCGAGCCACCGCCACGGCTGATGAGTAGAGACTGCTACGTACGTATCATTAGATTGTATAATTTTTTTTCATGAAATTTTTTAATTTTTTAAGATTTTTTAAATTCTGAAATGCTTGTCCTAGCTTAATTGCAGCACGTGAACATGCTGAGCGGTACGTTTGCTAGCGTGGAGAGCCGTACAAAATCAGCTAGTCCTAAGTGTTTCATCTGTCTTCTGCGACCTGTGACTGCAAAGTGCGCGAAAGCAACTTATATATAGTAGCAGTGATAATAAAACCGTCGTAAGCATTTTCCGGCTAGACGTGAACTCTCTTACTCACACCACTTAATTTCGCTGATCAACTTTCAACTTGCACTCCTCACTGTGGACCTTGGGTACCACAGAAAGGAGTCTTATTTCAGGTACGTTTTTATCAAAGCGCGCATTGTGAAAAGGGGTGATTGATACCAATACGTAGCAAAGGAAACCTAGCCGATAATTAAGTCGTGTCATCAGAGCGTTGGCATTCTGACGTCCGCTAGAATACCCGCAGAACTGGTGCGCACTTGTTTGCTGATACCGTGGATGGACTCACTCAGGAATGTATTGAGCAAGTAGTTTTCAGGACGAAAATACAGCAGAGAGCACACTTCCGCATACACCGATGCCCTACCTGTCAACCAAGTGGTCCACCGCCGCTCATCTGGTGGTAGTGTACGATACGCCACCCCACCGACAATGCTACTACCCTGCTGTGACTCGACACGGGCCTACGACGTCGCACTGCCCGACCTTTTTCTTTGCAGCAGCCTCCATCTTCGGTTGTCGATGTATAGAGGAGAACGACACAGTACGTCCGCGTATCCTTTGGCCGTGAGCGGTGCACACGGAGGCACTTAGTAGTGCGCAGTGCTTTTGTAGGGCTTAACCAGTTATAACTGCAGTAAAAGCCAACAGAAGTAATGTCACAGATGCGTGCCGAGGCATAAACTTGGTCCGAATTGCACTTCGATTACCTCTGCTGCTCCCTGTTCGTAAATCCAGGCGAATGAAAAACGAAACCACGCGGGCACGCATAGCAGCCCATCACGTAGCATGGCGGAACGGGAGGAACTGGCAGCCTGTGGCGCCGCCAAGTATAGGTTTTCTTTGTCCTCCAACCTTTAAACTGTCCCTTTAACGTCTTTCTTTCTTCTGCAATGAAAATGTACTAGCAGATTCGAAACAAAACTGGTTTAATGTACAAATGCGTTACCTTTATGCACGTTTGTCAACCTCGGAGGTCCTAGACGGCCATACTTGTATTTTAGTTCTGGTTCTTTTCTTCCTTACCAGAGCTTTGTTTTCAGTAATTAGGAGTTGTCTTTTTGTGATTAGGAGCTGGAATACTATCGATATAGGACAACATGGATTTCTCCTCAGTATTAATGATCATATACTTTACGCATCTTGTACTTTGCATTTATCAGCGGTCACTTCATATCCTAATCTGTCAAACGATTGCAAAAGCGTGCCATTAGAATAATGAAGTTAGCAAAACATAATGAACATAGTAAGCCTTTGTTTAACTAGCTGCCTTTATTAACATTTGATCACATTCGGGAAAAAAAAGGCACGTTGCACATATAGCATAATTAGAAACAATCATCCATTTTCTGTCACCGTATTTAAGAGCCCATTACAATACACAAGAAACTTCACCGTCAGCAATTTCAATCTTCCCCTTAGTAAACATGTACCACTTATAGAATGTACTAGTGCAATAGTTTGGAATAAAATTCTTGATCTGAGGCTCGATCAAAATTTTTGTGAAAAGCTGAAAAACCATTACATGTTAAGTGCCTAAGATTGCATTCCGTACTAGTTGCACTTTGGTCCCCGACGTTGAGTTTTACGGTGTGTCATCTGTGAAAAACCGAATGTTGTTCTCCACGTTAACTTCTAAATTTGTATGCGATTTTACCTTGTACAACCGGCGTGTCTGCCATGTTGTCAGCGCTAATGCATGCAGCCCACACCTCCTTTCTCTCAACAAGGCCACGTAATAATATAATAATTGGTTTTTTTGGGAAAGGAAATGGCGCAGTATCTGTCTCATATATCGTTGGACACCTGAACCACGCCGTAAGGGAAGGGATAAAGGAGGGAGTGAAAGAAGAAAGGAAGCAGAGGTGCCGTAGTGCAGGGCTCCGGAATAATTTCGACCACCTGGGGATCTTTAACGGGCACTGACATCGCACAGCACGCGAGCGCCTTGGCGTTTTTCCTCCATAAAAACGCAGCCGCCGCGCCCAAACCTCAAATGGCAAATGAAGTTGCTCTCCCTCCCTCTCTATTTCTCTCTCTATCTGCGTGTCGATGGAGGCTAAACGCTAAGGCGCCCGTGCGCTGTGCGATGTCAGTGCACGTTAAAGACCCCCAAGTGGTCGAAATAATTCCGGAGCCCTCAACTACAGCACCTCTTCCTTTCTTCTCTTTGTCCCTCCTTTATCCCTTTCTTTACGGCGCGGTTCGGGTGTCCACCGAGATATGCGAGACAGTTACTGCGCCATTTCCTTTCCCCCAAAACAAACTATTATTATTAAACATGGGAATTTATGATAGGGAGGTCCTTAGGCCTCCACACGGCCCCACTGCACTCAAACGTTCATGTCCCGGAGGCCTATTACGCTAGTGTCTTTGGAGGAATGAAATTGCTCGAATGCAGTCGTGATGCTTTCACACGTGGGCACAGCGCAGGCACTGAAAACTGCAAAGTCACGCACCACTACACTTGAAGCAACCACAGGATCTTTCCCGTTTCCCAGACACAACCCCGTGTTCTGTTTCACCCTGGATCAGCTTTTACAGTCGCGCTCTCTACGACCTGCAACACGGGGACAACAGCAGAAGTGATGCTAACGCCTGACCGCGTCTGGGGAGCTTATTGTCCTGTAGGCAAACTGAGAGCCGTATCCGAGACTTAATTTTTACGAATAAGCCGAATTTTACTCTGTTCATTTAGCGAGTCTTCTTATGGAACATTTTTTTTTATAATTCCGGCAGTGCATGTGCCTGCGGGAATAAAGTATTATTTACAAAATATAGGCACTTGCTTTCGTTTTTCCTTGCGACGTTATAGCAAAAAGGTTATTTTGATATAGAATTTGTTTACACGATAAGTCCGGTTTATCAGGTTTGCAGTTTATTTTAATAAACTCGCCCTTGCTCGTTCACACCGATCTGCTTTTCTGCTCAATTATTGCAATGTATAGTAGTAAGACATTATGATTTAAAACCGTTTCCATGTTGTTGTTTTCTGCAGAAATTTGTATTTCTGCAGTCATATGTTTTAGGGCCAACACTAGCCAAGCCAAGTAAGAAACTTTGTCTTCCCGGCATTCCCGCTGTGGATGAAATGCTCTTTAAGCAGAGGAAGGAATGCCTTTAAGCAACACGCAATGACAATGGCGAGCTTTCATTCTAGCTAGTAAGGTAATATTAATGTGAATGCTTTACTGCGGTATGTTCCGCGAGTTTATTTCGACTGTAGGAAGAATGAAAAGGAAAGTGCACGGGCCTGCTCACTGGCTCAAGCTGAGCCACAGTCGCTGCCACGTGCAGACAGGAGGAGAGTTAAAAGAGATGAGAGAGGAAAGATGAAAGACAAGACGCGCGTCGCACCAACCGCGTCATCCGTAGCGGCGACGTAGGTTCAGCAACATATGCCCCCGGTGACAAGGAGCCCTCGCCACATTGCTGAGAGGTGCTAGATCCCAGCCCCGAAGTGGCAGGTAGCCACCTGCCCTCCATCACTCCGCGAAGTTTAGGTGGGAAAGTTTTCACCGCCATCTCGAATATGCCTGCATCACACTGCAGCGTGTCCGGTTTAAATTTGGGACCACCTGCACGCTCTGCAGATTGCATATGCTGATTAGTGGATACCTATAGGGACGCCGTTTTACAGAAACGCTGTACCTAACATGCGTGTCGTCAGAAAACGATGTATTCACGAAGGCATGTGTATCGACCATGCCATCCACCGCCAGCATGCTGGCGGTGGGCGGTAGCAAAGAAACTCAGAATCACAAAGGTCGCGACTCACTAAGTTTTATTAGCTGCAAATGCTGGCAGCCAATCGTGGCAAGAATAAATTAAATGTGACGAAAAGCCCGGCGCTGATTGTCAGTGCATCCCCAGACGCACGCTGACGCATGCGACGAATAAGCAAGATTCCCGCAGCCAGTCGAGTGCACCCAGCCGGAACAGGGGGGTTTACGATGGACCGTGGGCGGTTGCGAAGTGGTCACGGAGCAGGTTGCCACGAGTGAAGGTCTTCGAGCAAGAAGTGCAAGAGTAGGGACGCTCGCCCGTATGCCTCCGTCCATGGCGCTTGAGGTCCGCGAGCCTGGTGAAGGACCTGGGACACTTGTCGCACGCATGCGGTCTGACACCGGTGTGGCTGTTGATGTGCTTCCTGAGGTTATCGCGCGCAGAGAACGAGGCCGGGCAGCGGTCGCACGCGAACGGCCTCTCTCCTGTATGGGTGCGCCGATGGGTCTCCATGTCGGCCTTGACGACGAACTGCTTGGGACAGAAGGGGCAGGGGAACCGCTTGTAGCCGGCGTGCCTGTACAAGTGACGCTTGAGGTCGCCCTTCTGGGAGAATGTCGCCGGGCACAGGTGGCACTTGAACGGCGTCTCGCCCGTGTGCGTCAGCAGGTGACGGCTCAGGTGACCCTTGAGTTTGAAGCGCTTGGAACAGTGCTCGCAGGCAAAACGTTTTTCCGCATCTTTGCCTCTCGCGCGCTTGTTGCCAGAGCTGTGCTCTTTTAGGATGTGCCGACGCAAACCGGCGTCGCCGTCAAACTCTTCGGGACAGAGGTGGCAAGCGCGAGGAACCCGCTCTTCAGCACTGGAGGCCGTTTCTATGGTGGAGCCCTCGGACATAGGTTCAGCTTTTTGGACTTGCGTGTCGCAGCGCAAGTGCGTTTCCAAGTGGTTTCCCAAGCCAGCTTCGTCTTCGAAGCTTTTCAAGAGACTGCTGTCCGTCGTATAGGGCGATTCGTGCGCAAATTCGCCGGCCTCTGCTGACACGGCAACGCCGTCAAAGAAGCGCTGGCTAATGGACGGTTTCTTGTCTTCCAAACTGGAGATGGAGAGCTCGCCGGAATGCTTGGTCCGGACGTGCTCCTTGAAACTGGTTTCGCAGTCAAATGCTTGGGCACAGAAGTGGCAGAATTCTCGAGCTGTGGAGATATCTTCGTCGCGGCTTACATCAGCGTTATCTTGAAGAGCAAAGCAATTGGACAACTGGGCGTCGTCAACTAGCGGTGCTTGTCCGCTGTCGTAGCAGGAGCTTTCGCGAACGTGAACATTGAAATGAACCCGCAGCTTCAGCTCGTCATCGAACTCCTCCGGGCATAGATGACATTTGTGCAGCTGTTTGACCCCGTGTTCCTCAGAGTGGCGTTCGAAGTGGGTTTCGTTAAAGAAGGTTATGCAACAACGCTCGCATACGAACAATGGGAGGTTGATGTGCGTCCGAGAATGTTCAGCAAGGTCTGCGGAGTTGAGGAACACCTCGGGGCAGAGTTCGCATAAAAAACTTCGCTCGTAGTGCGTCCACGAAATCAGCCGAGTTTCCACGCAACTGGCGTGCGTGGGTGGTCCAAATGGCCGACATAAGCCACCTCGCTTCGAGGAGTCATTGCACAGAGCGTTGGCAAGCGGTTTCTGGAGTCCGGTCATGCTGCGTGACTCTCCCGGATCAGAATCGCATGTCTGGAACTCGTCTTTAACGTTGTCCACTAATCGCGTTTCCGAGTGGCTCAGTCGCGTGGAGACGCCGCTGTTTCCCTGTTTCCCTGTCCAACGATCTTGGTCAGGTGGTGCACCAGCGCGATCCAAATTAAGCTCCCACTTGTTGTGCCGTCGATCACTGTCGTGTTTAACGCCAAGCATGGCCCCGGTTCTCAAATACCCGTGCAGGAACACGCTTAGAGGTGGTCCCAGCGCACGCTGTCGTCAGATTTCAAAATAAAATCCATGCGCGCTATGGGCACACGATGTTCAAAGCAGGAGCAACGCGAGAGGCTGGAACAAAAAAGAGATGGCGGAGTTAGACATTGGAGAAGAAAGGGCTTTAGCATAGTGCATACCGCATGCGCAGATAGTGGCTGGCTACGTTAAACCTCTAAAAAGGAACATCATTTTCACCAGGTAGTAAACTGCAGGTCGTTACAGCGCACAGCTTATATATGACCCCGGAGATGCCGTCGGCGCCAGCGATTAGAAGACGTTAAATTGCAAGTGGCTTCATTGAATTCAGTAGTTCAGTCTGACATAATTCAGTTTGCAAGTGGCTTCTATTGAATTACAAGCTTTGATAGCTTGCTTGGCAGTAGTATAACAACAGCGCTGAAAAAGTAAAGGTACGACACGGCTGACACCGACACGGCTGACACTGATTAAACTGCCTTACTTTTACTGGCCCGCGTCACCCGCATCACTCAGGTCAGCTCACTCAGCGCGTGTGGACTACATCAATCGCAGCTACTCCGTAGGCACAAACGAACACAAAGCGAGCGAATACTCACGGAACAAAGCCTTGGAAACGCGTTATCGCCGTCAAAACACGCGCTCCTCGTGAAGCAATGCAACGAAAAGAAGAAAACATGATGTATTGGTTTGCAGCATACTGTCGTTCAGCGCTAGTTGCTCGTGTAAACGGTGGTGCTTCTCAACCAAGCATAATATATGTTTGCAAATAAAAATTGCACTAATTCTGTAGGCAAAAATAAACGTTTCAAGCACAGTTTTTTTTTGTCAGGTTATCTAAGAAAAAAAAATCAATCTTCTTTAGCAATAGCCGAAGCCACTGAAGCTTCAATGGCTTCAGCCAGTCAAAGTCGTTCACGGTCAAAATGGCGGCCTTCATCGGTCAGAAATTTTTCTGCCTCTTGCGGTTTCAACCCGCTAACTTGAGCGGCGTCGCTTCGAACGGAACGCGATTCCTGGCATCGGTGGGACAAGGTCCTAAGAACACGCAGGATGCAAAAAAACCGCCCCAGCCGTCACCAGCACCGGCGTCCAAAGCTCCTCCCGCAGCCTCTTCGCAGCAGACGGCGAATGTGAGCGGAGCGACACAAGGTTACAAGGTTAAAGAATACTTCGAGCACAACCCGTACAGCTTCTACGACATCCACGCTGATATGTCCAAGTCGCGGCTGCCGCAGCCGTCGAGCAAGAAGTAGGAGTAACGGCACACTAGGTGAGCTACTTCAAAAGCTGCTAGAACGCAGAGCGCGAGAATGCTACAGCCCCGCCTCCGAGGAGCTCCGCTGCTGTCTTTCAGTTGTCACCGGTTTTCACGTTTTAAGCTTCACGACTATGTAGGCGTCTTATGAAAGAATTGCCGCTTGGCAGCAGAAGTAGTATACCTAGTTCTGTCACTCTGGAGTTGTATTGGAGGTTAAAGTAACGGCCTCATGTGAAACTTACGAATGCACTAAAAGTTATAACTTGCCATTCAGTACCTTAAGTTCAGCACGGCAATTCCCTCAAAGTTGTGGGCCAGTGCGCCCTGTCTGTGCCACTCGCCCGTGCACACGCTCGCCGCGGTCTTAATGTGCAAGGCCGGAATGCTGCTACTCCAAAACAACTACTGAGCTACTGATACAATATTCTGAGCGAACTGGTTACATACTTCCATATTAACAGCGCAAAGATGGCAAAAAAGGGGAGGACACAACAGTGCTGTTGTGTGCTGTTGTGTCCTCCCCTTCCTTTGTGCAGTCTTTGCACTGTTAATATGGAAGACTGCATGATGTCTTCGTGTATCCTTTGTGGCTTCCTTTGGCGCTGACTATTGGAAAACCAACGTTGATAAGTGCTGCATTTGTTGGAAACAACATCAAGCAGAATGCATTTTTTCTTTTTCCAGGTTGATGTAGATGGTCCGAACACAAGAAGCGAACACTGAAAAATAAAATCCTTTATTGCTGTTCAAAGCAGTAAATATGCTCGCTTCAACTCATTGCACAGACATACATAAAGACTTCTTGAGGCACGTGCATAAAAACTGTCAGTCCACAGTCATGAAATAACACATCTTGCCTGCTGACAACTTCTGCTCAGCATGGCATAAATGTGGCACCAAGCTCGATTTTTAATACTCTCTACTGAACAGCATAAGCTTAAGGTTAGAGTAAGTTAAAATTCAGGCTGCACCTGTGTAAAATCATACTTTGACGTCACACATAACTTGAAAAAAAGCCTCGCACAATAGTTACCATTGTACTGCAAGAGTTGTACCGTACACCAAAATGCAAAACAAAAACTTCTAAAACCCAGAGGAATTCATGCAGTTTAAAAGTTGCATTCTGAGCTGTTGCAGAGCGAATATAAAGGTAAATGCTTTGTGCAGATTTGCTTTTAATTTTGCAGTTTGCCTTGCCTTGACTGCACATTGCATAGCCTATTTAATAAGAGTCATGCTGACAACAAAATATTGTCAATGCAATGTGCTCAGAAACACGCTACACTCACTTTGCAAAGTTTGTGACATGAATTTTCATAAACTGGGATTGTTGCTGAGCTGAGGTCAAGCTTGGAAGCAGTGATCTTTCATTTGGGGAATTTTCTCTTCAGTGAATTCGAGCGGTAAAATTCGGCAAACAGGGAATTTTCGTGAGGTTAAAAGAAATTTTAAGAACTGAAATTGCCTGTTGCAAGGAAAAAGGACCTGAACTAGGGAATTTTGGTTATAGCATGGAACATCACCACTTGGGAGGAGATTTGTCACATGCGAGAGACCACTGCACAAAGACCTGTTGCAGTTTGCACATCATTTGGAGTGGCGCTTTCCTATAGCCTGGCCCTAATACACTCGCACGTGTTCTGTGGCTCTCACACACCTTGCCATGAAAACCGCCCAGTAGTGCACCACTTGACTCACTACACATATTGCATAAATGTAGACTTTCCTAAGGCTGGTCATTTTGTTTACCTTGATACACTGTGGTGCAAATCTTTCACGGTGCAAGCAATAGCTGCAAATTGTTTACCTGACAGAGCATAACGCATGAAGTTGCACAATAAGCCACAGAATTTTACCACAATCATGTTTTTGCAGCCCTGAATACACTTTCATACTTCAAAGTGGACATCAGTAAACCAGCACAAAAAATGCACATTCGCAACAGTGCGTGCCTGTCACATCTCACTAAAGCAATATTTTTTAGGTGTGTTCTCTTTCGTGTGGAGCACACACTCATTCAGCAAGTAGCATGCACTTTCTCGTCCAGCTGGACATTCTCATGCTGTAGTCCAACCTCTATTAAAAACAACGAAAGAACCTAAAGCAAGCTTGCTATGTCATTCAGGTTTCTGCGTCAAGCTTCCCATGTCAGAAATTTCACTACATATCTTGTTCTGAGAGTGACTTGAACACCTGCACTCTTTTTCAAAGTTCTACAATTGTTGATACTAGAAATAAAACTTGAGATAAACATCTCGTGTGAGATACTCTGCCTTAAGTCTGCCTTAATTGCCTTCACCGCCTTAGTTACCCGTAGAACTCGTTTAGCTTGCATGGCGCTCTGTTATGAAGTTATTTAATTTAATATACAACTTGGAAGAGGCCCTTGAAGACACCTTATAATGCAATGTTATGCTGCATTACAGAATGTGCAATCTCAGTCCAAAATGTATGGCATTATTGTTCAGTACCAATTATGTCAATGTGCTAACCTTCTGCCTGTCTTTTTTTAGAGGCAGTGAATTTTTCAAGAATTTGGGCAGGTACTGTCACAACTATTGCACCAATACATACAGACTCGACAAGACAAGGTAACTGCTGGTACATTGCCAATGAGTCAAAGCTATTTACCTGAGATGCCTACTAGTGGGTGGTCAGGTCAGAGAGACACAGCCACCTGATCGAAAAATAGTGCTTTTTAATATCAAAATTCACAGACAGAACACAATGAGATATACAAAAAACCACCCATACAGCTGGTTTCATCCTCATAAATGTTTCAAAACACGATCAAATTTCGTTAGTTGTGAATAGTGTACGAAACTAAAACGAGCTGAAGTGAACTGTCTCTTTAAGTGAAAGTTCTTGAGCAGCCTTTTTCTTCTTATTTCTTTGTGATGAAGAACGCCAAAACTACTGTGTCTTCAACCTCCAACTGGTCAGAGGTTTCCTTCCTTGCCTCGAACATGACGAGCCCTCAGCTTCCACACATCCTGGAAAAATGAAGAACCAGAAAAGTTCAGATTCCTGCACGCTGTTTCAAGTGACTGCACGTGTACTATAAATTCTTGTGTACAGCCCACAGGCTAAACACGTTTAAAAGTAAGAACTATGGGCTTTGCAGGCTATCTATAGGTGCTGAGCACACAGCATTCTTTTTTTCAATATTGCCCAATATAGCATAAAATGCCCAATGCGATTCCATGTACAGGGTTTGAACTACTATACAGTGAGTGCGGCCAATCTAGCAAAAAAATTTTTTCCCCAGCCATTGTGAGCCGGATACTGTATGCCGGGTGTGGACTGTATACCGGTAATAACAGTAGATTATGAAAGGCATGATGTCTTCACCGTACCGATCACAGTTTGTCCATGCATCTGAAATGCACGGCAAAATAGTGCACATAATGGGCATAATACAAACAAAAACTATATGCTTACTCAAGTGAAAACAGCACAAGATATGACAAAGGGCACGAATACAAGAGAGGTTTCACTTCATACAAAAGTACCATTAGCAGAGACACTGAACTTTGCTGAAAGCAGAATTGAGAAAAGACAAAACCCCATAGCAAGTGTGAGCGTGATAGCTGTCTAGAAAGGATACAATGCAGTTACCGATTTTTTTTTTTATTGAAGGGGAGAAGTCCAAATACCAGGCAGCCCTAAAAATAAGGAATGCCTCCAAACTAACTGTGTGGCACAATGGGTAGCTCCGTGAAGCCATCTATATAATCAACGTGCTTGAATTTTCGCTGTCCGAAAAATTTTTTGGCTTCTGCACAACTGCGGGTAATAATTTTACCTCGATTGTGGGCAACACCACAGCTGCTAGAGCCTGTCACAGTATAAATACGAACAGTAACTTTGGCATTATGTGCAAAGATGAATGGAGCTGATCACCTGCAAGAGTCTCCATCGCATAAGAGCGCAAAGGTGCTTGATACAAATAATCTCAGTCTTTAACTAAAACGTATGGTGCGGTATGGCAAGGCATGATATGTGGGGTTCGTGTCCCGAAGCCGCACATGTGGCTAGAATAGGCACTGTAGTGGAGGGCTTCGCATTATTTTTAGCCACCTGGGGTTCGCACTGACACCACAACGCAGTGATTCGACCTTGTGGCCTTGGGTTCACCAGCAGAGCACCACTGCCACCGAGCTACCACGGCGCGAAAAAGACGGCCCAAGTAAGACGACTGAAAGGAGCGTGTGGTATGTGGTATGTATAGGGCAATGAAAACAACTCCACTGTTGCCACAAATGAAGGTAATTCATTTTGGAATCAAGCACTTTGCAGCTCACAGCAGACACATGGCGACATTGACACGGTGTTGATTGCTGCGTGACAACATACAACATGCATACCTGTCAGCCGCATGAGAAGAGTGGCCAGGTATTGCAATTAAAGTCAATAGGGACATTGCAGCATGTGGCTTTAGCTGCGGTGACCACAGGTTCAATTTCATTGAGAGAATTAAAGTTCCTCATAAGTTAAATTTATCGAGGTAGAAAAGCTTCTCTGGATCTTGACCTCACTTGAATCTTCTAATTTCTGTTGCACTTCAAGTAATGCATAGACCTTGCTTATTTCTTTCGTGCTGACAAAAGTGAAAATGGGCAAACCACTGCAGGTACCTTCACCGACGCATAAGGCATAACAAGGTAGTTGTAGAAGGGCCTAATGCATCCACAGCTCAATTACATTCCTGTTCAGACACGACACAATCTCAATAGTGCACTCCGCATTCATTCCATTGTACGCCGCAGTCTTGTACTCACTGCATAGCTCTTGACAGCGATATTCGGAAAGCGCTTCCGGAATATATCGAGCACTTCTTCAGCGATGGGATCCTGGACTGAGCCTTCGACGTCGATATACTGGCACTCTGAGGCAGCGTAGTGACAGGAGATGGCCTGATGAATGGAGTAAATTTAAAAAAAAAAAAAAGGGAACTGTGAATGCACCAAGGATACAAGAAACTGCACGTGTCAGGCATGACAACAACAAAAAATACCTAGCACCACAAACTTCATAACTTCTTCCACCCTTTGTTGTTTCCGAGCTCTGATGATGCAATGCTAACAACTATTCTCAACTTCGTTTCAGTGGGAAAAGTGGGGGCATTAAATGAACCCATCACAAGACGCACAAAAGCACCATTATGTGTTCTTGCCGTTTCTGTTTTCAATAAAGGTTAGCAGGTTGGCTTTCCATCAGAACTCCTGCCAGTTAGTAATTGGTGGTGAAAACAATAAACTGGCTTTTTCTAGCACATACCTAACAACGGAAACTTTTCAATGCAGTCTTATCGAGCCGACTGCATAGAAAAGGTACAATTTATTGCCATGGTTTTCCAGTAAGAGAGAGTAAGGGGTGGTGCAATTTACATAATGGTTTGTGGTTTTATAAGAGTTCAACGCTCCAGAGCGACTCGGGCTATGAGGAACGCTGTAGTGAAGGGCTCTGGAAATTTCGACCACCTGAGGTTCTTTAACGTGCACTGACATCGCATAGTACACGGGCCTCTGGAATATCGCCTGCATCGAAATTCGACCGCTGCGGCAGGGGTCGAACCCACGTCTTTCGGGTCAGCAGCTGAGCGCCAAAACCACTGAGCCACCGCGGCGGCTTTTACAGAATTAAAATTAGAGTACTTAGCCCTGACAGCACCTTCACCTTTTGCGCAGCAGCGAGACTCATGTGTTCCACCTGCTTCAAGTGGTGGCAAAGGGGAAACAGCGCACCTACGTACCATATTTTAGCATAGGCAAAACTAGTGAACTATCAGGCAAGCCATTTAGTGTGTTTTTATATTTCACTAATAGGCCTCCTTGGTGTTCTGTGCGTTTTTACAAGCTCGGCTGTACAGTTCGATGAGACCCATCTTAGGGGAGGGAAGAAAAATTGTCAAGCTTTGGTTTTTTTCAACAATTCTTCTTGAAGAAATTTTCGATTTAATATAAGTTATCTAATATGTCCAAAAGACTAAGATACGAATACGTACCACAAATGAGACCTTTTTTCAAAGTTTGTTTGTCTATACCACTTTTTTTCTACAAAACCAGTAGTCGAAACAGCTTGAAAGTGATGTCATTCAATTCCTAGAGTCATTCTGGGTGCAATTTTATGGTTTGTGGACATGTGAGACATGCACAAGGCTTGCACCTTAAAAAGGGTTAAACTAACATGCTGTCTCATCCAAGCAATGAGAGACAATAAACTCAGTGGCACCAGAGGGGATCGCTGTGTTTAGAACCAAGATGGAAGTGTCACAATCACTTGCAAACTGTACTAGGCTTGGAAACTCCCAATTCACATCACACACCTGTTTGTCACAAGCTTTGCAGGCAGGAAATAATTCGCAAAGGCATTGAGATGAAGGACCCCAGAATGCACACCTTGCGAAATCCCTTGGTCCTGTTAGCACCTGACCCGTGGATGAGAACCGGGTGGAAAAAGACGGTGTCACCAGCCTCCATTTCCAAGTAGACACGCTTGTCGAATACGCTGTCTGCCAGGCCTTTGACTCCATGGTACATCTTGTTCACACCACCCTAGTAAGCAGTGAAGAAAGAAAAAAACAAAACATATAAAAGGTGGTGAGGTGTTGTAAGGTGTACAGCCATGCCCGTCAGTTTTACTGTGCTATTACTAGCACTGTGTAGTTTTTACAGATATACACAGCTGAACCACAGTATAATGAAGTTAAAGGGGCCTCATGATTTCTTTGCTAAAGCTACTGTTTCGTTATAGCAGTATGCAACCTAGGTTGTAACCAGGGGCAGGAAAGCGCAAACAATTTCCATTCTGGCTAATTGGAGAAACCTCCGTTGAAGCCGTAACTAGTCCGCCATCCACTATGAAAGTAACTGAAGGAGTGATTGCGCCAGTGTCTGTAATAAAGAGCGAGATCTGACCGCAAGAAGTTTCTGAAAGGAGAAACAATCTCTCTCCCTCTTTATACATTTTTAATTTATGACCCAAGCAGCCGTTGTAACCGCCGTGCATCGTTTGCGTGTTTCGCGAACTCTGTCAGTCGCGTTATCTCGGGCGCTGTTGCCTGCTTTGCGGCGCCTGTCACAGACACTTCCGCGGCGTGTTCCTTCATGCGTTGGTGATGTCGGTGCTGCGACACCTACGGTTGTGTTTGGTTTTGTGCTCGTGACCTTCGAAATAGCGAAGAGTGCAGTGAGACCCGCACGGATACAATGGAACCTCTACCATCACTCGCTTTCACGGGAGCCACCGCTCATTTTGGCACCGTGGGTCATGAACTATGATTTGGTCATTGCTGTTGACGAAGCAGTCATCATGTTTAGTCTGCAGAAGAGTCGGCACATCGTGGGAACTGATTACGTAACTGTATGTTAACTGAATTCTATTGGTGTTGCATATATTAGCATGGAGAGTGAAGGCCATTGCGTGATAGTGGTTAGCTTTCACGTGTTTACATAAACACTAAACAATTTTTTGCGATTATCTAAGATTGTAAGGCACATCGTGCATGCATTCAATTGTGTGCACTCACTGTGCACAGAATGATCCTTATGTATTGTATGAACAGTATGCACGGATTGATCGAACATGTATTGCATGAATGATGCATGAAATGATGTACTAAAAATGTCAGCTGTGCAGTTTTAGAGAAACTTAACACCTCTGGTGCGTCGACGCATATTACATGTATTTTACGGAATGCTGTAACAGTAGACATAGTGTATTTTGAGAAATATCTCTTTTAGAATGAAAGTAACGAGGAGGATATATTTGTCAATCAAACCATGGAAAATATGTTCTCTGTTCTCCGTACACTGGCTCAGCGCTGTGGTTACCATTGTTGACCAGCAGCGCAACCAGTTTTAACATGCTACAACGGCAAAGAAATAGTGTACGGAAATCCAAGTAAAGTGTGGCGCGCGGCCGTGCAAAGAGCAGGTGGACAACGATACATCTGCCCACCTCCCCTAGCGAGCACAAGTTTGGGCCAGTCCACGCGGAAGCAGATGCCATGTGACCCCCCCCCCCCCCGGCTCCCCTCACCCGCATGTTTTGGTCGTCTGTTGTCATGGGAATACGCCATTATTCGTCCACCAAACACTATGAACGTAACTGAAGGAGGAATTGGAGTATCTGTAATTCGTGGCCCCTGGGAGGTATAGGAAGTTTCACCCCCCTGCTGTAACTAACAATGCGCAGTGCTGAACCAGACACAATGAAATGGAACTGGATTACTTAGCGCTCTTAAAAGTGCCCTACTCTTGGTAAGGTAGGCACAGCAAACTGATCTGCTTTCCTTAACATGCTGGCCAAATGAAGAAGCATCCGACAAGCACTTAACAAGCCAAACTCTTGAAACAGCTAACGATCCGCCCCAAAAGAAAATGGTGAAGTAGGCACCCGTGGCAGTGTAC